>QOCX01002284.1:0-23542 GCA_005959815.1 Sarcophaga bullata | reverse complement strand
ATACATTTATGGCTTGCAAACTTTTAATATGTGAGGGAAATAATGTTTGTTTATGGCTCTTAAAAAATTAAGCTGCCACTAAAAACAAAATTTTTCAACATTAAAATGTAACACAGAAATTATTATTTTTTTTTAATTAAAAATAAAAAGAAGAAGAAACAGAAGTCGAAAGGGAAGAGGAAAACAATTTAAAACTTAAAAAACAAATTTTTTCATATTTTTATAATAAAAACGATAAATTAAGTAGAATTTTACGAATTCAATAAGAAAAGAAAAGAAAAAATAAATAAAAAAAAAACAAAACTGCCCTTTTGTTAATGTTTTTATTAAAGAAGAATAAAAAATTAAAATAAAAATTAAATTTAAATCACTCAACTAACCCCTTTCCTCCCCCCTCCACCACACCTTAAAAACTAATTTTTAAAATTAAAAAAAAATTAAAAAAAAAAGAAAACTTTGAGATAAGAAAACTTGTGTAAATATTTCAATAAATCTTTGTCTCCAGAAAACAGAAAACGAAAGAAAATAAAGAAAGAAAAAAAGGATAATGAATGAAGGAAGACAAAAAAGACATTGAAACTCATACTAAAGCAATTGGTTCTAAAGCTATAGATTTTAAGGACAACAAGAAAAATTTAAATTTAAAATTGAAAATAAAAAAAAAAAGAAATCAAACTAAAAACTCATAAAAAAAAACTCTACCAAAAAATCATATGGATCAAAACAATAGAATTAAAGGAAAAAAGAAACCAAAAACAAAAACCAAAAAACCAAAACAAAAACAAAAGAGAAAACAAAACAAGGAATAAATTTAAATTAAAAAAATTAAAAATTATTAATAAACGAAACAATTAAATATTTAAAAAAACCAAATAACAAAACCAGAAAACTATAAATTAAATAAAATATTATTTAATTAAGAAACCTAAAAAAACTGTTATTCACATGGAGAATTTAAGGAAAATTTCTTAAAAGAAAGAAAAGAAAAAAAAATTTTTTTTTTGTTAATAAAATAAAAAATAATAAAAAAAAGAATTAAAACAAACATAATTAATAATAAATAAAAAAACCAAATCAAACAAAATGAATATAAAGAAGTTGAAGAACATTATGTGTCCCTGCCTTCCCCCCAAGAAATAAAAAAAAATTTTAAGAAAAAAAAAAATTTAAAATTTATAAAAAAAAAAAAATATTTTTTGTTTAAATATTTACATTTCATCACGAAATCAATATTCATTTACAAAAAACATTTTAATTAGAATGAAACAGCAACAGCAACAAAAAAAAACAAATGAAAATTTCATTAAAATTTAACGTTAATTAAACGAATAACGAAAAACTATATGCAGGACATAAAAAAATCGATGAGTTTTTTAAAAATAAAATCTGAGACCCAGTTGTCACAGACAGTTTTTGTTTTGTGACATACGTGAACATAATGCACGTTAGGAAATTTGAGGTTATGACATACACTGGCGTGCAAGAGTGAGTACATCAACATTTAAAGATAAATGATAGCAGCACAAATCGTTTGTTACATGCATTGTGGGCACACGTAGTTTCTTGATCTTCTCCAGCTTACACCTCTAACCGTAAATTAGTAACGTTTCCGTTATTAGTATCGCTTAGAGCTAATACAGTATTGCTGCCATATGATCTATTGTATCATACGTTCTTGAATGTCAATAATAAAGAATCCATATCATAAGAAAAAAGGGTTAGGTATGGCCTCTAGAATCTTAAGAATAGTAAAAAAGTCCAGTCTGAGCTCCTCACAAAAACGCCACTTATCTAATGTTCAATCCCTGTAGCTCTAACAAACACGGCAGGCTATTGTTTTGTGTCAGTAAGGAGTTTACTTCGGAGGCTCATAGGTTTCAAGCATGTGTCCTAACGATTCATTCACCCCATCACTGAATCTACATACTGGGCTAAGGGCGATCGATATTCTCAACAAGTGTCTGCTGATTTATCGTTTTACTACTTACGATATCGAATGCGCATAAAAAGTTTAGATTGTGCCGCATAAATTCTTTCAAACTTCTCTTCCGACAAAAATAGTTCAAAGCCTCATGCATAGAGGTAGTATAGGCGTTTGGTTTCAGTAACCAAAGCTTAAATTTGGACCTTCTCAGCAAACTTCACGTATTCGTACACAATCATAGTGCCTCAATAGTTCTTGGATTATACAAGTTTGCCGCATCATAAGCTTCTTCATTCCTGGTCATTGACCTGAGATCACAATGTCTCGCAATGAAGCCAGTTAACAACACTAAGTCCTGAGCTGCTATAGATTGCCTCCTTCCAGCAACTCGGAGCCATATCCCGTACCCATAGGGACAGCAGATTGAAACATTAAGGCAAACAACCGCATACCCAATCGAGAATTGCAAATATGCCTCTGAACCCTACACAGACTGGATCGAACTAATCCAAACGTTTTTATTGAGTCCTTATAAAATTGGAAAAAGCAAGGTCTGCCATGGTCTTAAGCGCTGCGAAAACAGCGAATATTTCCGCTTTAAAAAAGGGCAGCAGTTGTCGCCCAGTCCGAAAGGTATCAGCACGATTGCGCCATTTAATATTGACCCAGCATTCCACAAAATTCTATCAGGAATGAGAAGCATGTTAGCACTAATTATGCCCAATTTTAGGGATCCATACAGTAACACTGTTTAACTCTACTATCGTTTTTCTTGGGAGCAAACACTGTTCCATGCTTTATGTAGATCCTTTAAGGCTACTCTTGCCATATTATGCAGGATATAATGTCAATGTCTGTACTCCCAAGGTAACAGAAAGAATTCATATTGTCGGTGTAAGGATACTGAAAGTGTACTTTACTCCAAAGAAAATCGATAAAGACAAGGTTTATGTTTCATTACTCTTTACTCAATCTGTCGCTCGTTCAATCAAGTGGTAAGGTAGTTGAAAATGTCGCAAAATTTATTGACTGACCCACCTTTCTTATTGAAGCTCTATTCTGGCCATCAGAGTCAAATGCACTGTTCGCTGCATTTTGCCTTTAACATTTTAAAACGGTTCCAGAAATATTTCACTTCAGCTAACAAACTAACTGCATCTGAAGACAAATATGTTCTATATTGATAGTAGGGTGTCCATACTCTATTTAATCTTTCGATTACCAATGCAATATTGATTACATTTCACTGTGCCATAAGTACTACAACGGATTAAATTTTGCGTTTCCTAAATAAAAAATAAAAAAAATTTTAAGCATTTCCGGTGTTGCTGTTGACATTTTAAGTGGATATGATATAAAATTAAAGGATATTTTAAAGGGGATTTAATATTTAATATCAACACCTAAAGTGTGCTTTTAAATGCAGGAATTATTGGCATAGTTTAAGAGCTTAGCCTGATACAACAATATTTGAATAAATAGTTTATTTATGACCACCACACACAACACTGCACACATCTACAAATATACTGTGTAATCCCGTTAATTATGATGAGCAAGGTGATGTAATAGTGTAAAGCTCGAATTATTATTTTTTTTTTTTTTGAATTTAATGAAAATGAGAAAATGAAAATGGAAAATGAGAAAATGTTTATAAACTAATTAAGAAAAGAAATGTTTTCAAATTTTCTTTGACTTTCTTTAGGTTTTTTGTTTTTGTTTCATTTAAAGCGCCTTAAAGTATGCTTTAATAATTTAATTTTATTATTTATCATACCTTTGGTGAGAGAACCGTATATACCCGTGTATAGTATATGTGTGCGTAAAGGACATTACAAAATAATTTAATTTTACAATGAAATAAAAAAGTAATGAAATGAACGTAGAAAGAAAATTGTTGGCAATTAAATTAATTTTTTTTTGTTTTTGTTTGAATAATAGCTCAACATCATTATAAATATTATGGTCATCAGTAACATTACTACAACAAACAAACAAACAAACATCATTATCATTATTATAGTCATTAATAAATTAAAATAAAAGAGAAAAAAAAACAAAATTCTATTACGAATAAAACAAATGAAATAAATTAAGAACAACAAAAAACATTAAAATAAAATATATAAGTATTAAAAAAAACTAAACAACAACAACCAAACAACTACATTAAAATAATAATTAAAATTAAATTATTTAGTAAATATTAAAACAAAACAAATTAAAATGATGAAATGAAATTAAAATTAAGCAAATATTATTAATTAATTATAAAAACATTAACAAAAAAAATGAAATATTTAAAAACAAAAGCATGGTTGGGGACTAAATAACAACGATATTAATTTAAATAAAAGAAGGAAAAAATATTCATTCAACAAACAAAATTAAATAATATAAAATGAAATTAATAATAAAAAAAACAAAACAAAACAAAACTATTTAAATAAATTTAAAAAAAAAACAAACAAGAGAAAACAAAAAACCATTTAAAACAGTTAACTTACATTCTAGTTAATAGTAAATTTAACAAAAACAAAAACAAAAACAAAATATTAAAAATAAAATTTAAAAAATTAACAAAAAAAATAAAAAAAAAACATTTAACAGAGGAAAGTAATTTATGATGAAAGAAAAATTAAAAAAAAAGAAATAAAAAATAAAAAATAAAAGATGATAATTTAAATGAAATAAAACAAAAAGAAATTCTTTAAATTGTAAATAAACGATTTGAAATAAAAACACACAGAAATTAATTATAATATTGAAAAAAAAAAATTACGTATACAAGGTTTTTTTATTATAAATAACGGGCCTATTTTATAAATCCTTGAAAAAATTCTGTTCGAAAAGGTAAGCCAATCTGGCAATATTAAGTTATCGATAAGTCTGCACATAGCCAGTGAACAAACCTTATAGCAAAGTCAACTCAATTAGTTTAGTGAAGACAAGAACCGTAGAAACAATATTTCTTGATTAAACAACGGTAAAGGGTTGATTCAAAAAATTGGTCAAAAAAATCAGAGGCGTGGAAATTCTACGGAATTTAAGTCTGTAGTAGTGACAGCCAGAGCTTTGGAGACTAAGGAAACAAGACATCATCGTGATAAATTAAAACGCTCACAGCTACCTGCTTAACTCTCTCCTGGACCGAACCACTAGACCCTATAATTTCGATAAACACATTGCAACGAGACTTGGTAACAAAAGAAAAGGATGTAATATGATCATAATATGATATATGGATGGATGAGGTGTTGGTTTTTAATCACAGAATGCAATATTTTAAACTCCTACAGGAACTTGAAGTAATCTTTCAACAGGAAAGATATGCCCAATACAACCTGGATAGAAATTGTAAAAGATGGGACATAGCAACACTATCTTATTAACTGATCGTCATTCCAACATTCAATGAGGTTTCCACGAAAATAGTGTGGGAATAGGATCAGCTTCTGCTGAGTCAGCGGATAAATTTGCAAGAAGGTGAAGAGATGTTTTGAAAGAGAGACAGAGGCTTTTCTTAATCTAAATTGGTTTCAGATAATCTAAAGTTTTGTTGAGTAATTACAATAGGAGGAGACTTAATCAGTCATGTATTAGACAATCCAGGATTAAATTGAGTTTAATAATCGGCATTTTGACCGGGCACAATAGGCAGAAGGGGGACATATCGTATCGTTCAGAAGGGGGGCATATCGTACCCAATATCTAGACAAAAACTGTCAGACAATTTACGCTTGGTTAGACCATAGCGCCAGTTGTTTTAATCAATAGAATACAAATTCTTCTAGGCGTACATTACGTGTGATGAAAGGGCCACTTTTTGAGGATTTTCGCCGCTTAAGTCCAGCATACTCAAGTCTTATTCTTCCTGCGCGTCTGTATACAGAGGCAATGATATCATTTTCACACTATTTATTGACTTTACAGAATTAATCTTTAATGGTTGAGTTATAAGTTCAGTTGTTCCATGTTATCTTAACCAATTCCCTGCAATTTTCTTTCAGTGTAGCTTAGTAAACACTTTATATTTGGAATACTTTATGATCCAAGAAATTTTTCTTATAGATAAACCCTTCGTTCTGCTTTTATGTTTAAAATCAAAATTATTATGGTATTTAGTACGATTAGATTAGATTACCTTCGACTAGATTACAAAGAGCACATCTCAGTAGAAAATTGTTTCAGTCACATCCACTAAGCTGTAGTCTTTCCGTTGTTTTTAAATAATTTTCGCAAAATTTTGGGAGTATTTGTAACAATTTTAAATTTAATTTTCCAATGCACTTTCACTTATTTATAGTGAGTTAAAGAAAAAACTGTCTATTAAACAAAATTCTCAATTAGAGATGTAAAACGAATTTAAAAATTTATTAAAATTTTTTGCTATTTTTTTTTCTAACAATTTCTAATAATAATTTCTAATTTTATCTAAATTTCAGACACATAAGTTTCGTACACACATAAAGCTTTTTTAAGTTAAGTTTGATTAACAGGGAATAAAGAATTTCAATACTTACAAACAAACAAAGTAAGGATGGACGTGTATTTCAATAATATTTCGAGTTATTTTAAGCACTTCTTAAAAGTATCAGGAAGAGTTAATAGAGAGGAGATTGAATTAGTGTGAGAGAGAGAGACAGCAAAAGTGTTGATGCATTCATTAAAAATATTGTCATTTCATGAGATTATAAAGTTTAGAGAGCACAAGGATTTTGAAAGCAACATAATTAACAATCAATAGCAACAACAACTATCATTGTCTTCTTCAGGCTCACTGCCACGACCTTCACGTATGCGTTTCAATTTACGTTTTAACGTCATAATACCTGAAACAACAAAAGGATTAATTTATTAACAATTAAAAGCATAAATGAAAAGCAAAATCTTACATTTAATAGCTTGAAAGGCTTTAGCGGAGGAACTTTCTGTGCCTGATGCACTTAGATTACTGGCGTTCATTTTCTCCTGAGCCAGTTTCACTTCCAAGTAGGCTTTCTTCAAAGCCTTAAAGTGACGATGTTCACTGGAGTCTTTAAGTAAAATACACTTGGCCGCTGAGCCCTCGCCCGAGCAATCTACCGGTGAATTATGATAGATTTGATGATAAAAATATTGTAAAACGGGAGAATTCCAAATACTTAGGCCATACCATAGCCAAATGGTTATATTCAAAATGAATTTAAAATTTTTNAATGAATTTAAAATTCTTGGCAAACAATGTAGGCACGAGATATTTAAAAGGCAAGAGACTAATGAAAACGTGCGACCTGAAATAATTATAAAACAAACACCATGAAATTGGTTTGTAATCGTACAACACATCCATTTGATATTACTTACCATGAAGCTATGCGCATACCCAAAAATATTTGATACACCAACAGATTACGTTTTGAGTTTTGTAAGGCAAGTAGGGAAAGCACTTCCGTGATAATATTGTAAATGCCCAATATGAGATTAATACCAACGAAATAGCTTTCATATCTGCAATATGCGCCATAAATAAATTGCAATAAGTAATCAGGCACCCTCCTACTCACCTATAAACATCTATGGCCACCATGGATACCAAGTATAGACTTTTCGAGGCCGCTTCCAAATAATCGGATTCTTTGTAGTCCAACATCGCTCCATGCAAATAGAATGTGATTATAAAGATTGAATAGAACTGAAATTTTTCACATTGTTGTGATTTATAGAAAATTAAGTTTTCAGACGAATAGAACAACGAATAGCGGCCTTGATTTTTCAATATTTGCGGCAATATCACCAAGTCATTATAGAAATACAAAAACAATGTACAGGCGGTATAAAAGGCAATATTCCATATGGAACGGGCAAATTGCTTATGTTTGTAATACTTGATGTTGGAAGTTTTAAGAAAAACCTGAAAAATAAAAAAAAATTTCAAATCCATTATCACGATATAAATTTCAGTTGGCAATGCTTTGCTCATAATGTTTATTTACTTCAATACCTATTGTGAATTTAATTTATCACTGTTTGTTTTGATTCTCATTTTTCTTAAACTACATGCAATTGCAATTAAATGAAATCAAAGTTGCCTAACACGATAACGTATATGCGACGTCGCTCTCTGTTAAAAATTTATTCGAGGCCTAGACGATTACTGAAGCTAATACAATTTAAGACCCTTGTTTCAAGGGAAATAAATATTCGCATTGATTCCATACAATATAACCAGTGCGCACTGCTCTAAGTGAAGTGACACTGGAACGAAAATCTTAATTTGTTGATAATTAAGCCATACTAAAAACTGCCTAATATGTGCAGTGCAACCAGGCTTAAGTGCTTGCGATCACTGAGGCAACGGAGCTGATCTGGAAATAAATTATGGCAGGGGAGACGATGTTATCTATGTAGATAAATAAATTGACTGGCCAGCTGTCTCCAGGAAGAACTTAATTATTATTTTTAAAAAGATCAGGCGGGTTTGATTTGACTTATTATGCCACGCGGTATAATGAAACTGTAGATTAGGCTACCCGATGATTATGTTTCCTTTCCTATTTTGTCCCTTCCTACTTTTCCTATCTAGCTTAGTTTTTTTAGGTTATGTTTAAGACTGTGTTTGCAGCGAACACTCTTCATAAAGTTTCATCCTGATAATTTTACGAAGACGTGGATTTTACTAAAATCACCTTTGAGTAGACATGTTCCATTGTTTAAATCGATTTTGATTTTAAAAAAAGCAGCAACAGTGCAACATTACTTTTAACGCCGTCAGTAATATTAGTCTGACACTGATATCTTTAAAATTTATACACAGGACTATATAGTATATTTCTTTTAGTAGCAATAAGAACAACAAATTTGCACTTTTACATAAGTCTAAGAATTTGCCCTGAATCTATTCTGGCACACCCCAGTGCCAAACTGCCGTTGCATATATATGCTATGTGTGCCAACTTACCTGAAACAATTTCTGGAAACCAACAAAACCAAAACTGAAGAATAGGAAAATCCAAAACATTTCATTTACCAGGTAATTAAAATTGATATTCTTCCACCAAAGCATCGAAACGCTCCACTGGTGATGATGTATTTGAGTGGCAAAAACAAATTACCGAGTTCCTCCCAAATGGTAGGCTTGGCCGTACGCATATCCAAAATGGAACTCATTTTGCCTACACACTACTTAGCTGCTGGCTGGATGGCTGTTGTTTACGTAGATTTTTTTTTATCTATTTTACGAATAATTTTGTTGTTGTTTTTAATTTTCTTAATTGTTTTAATTTATTTCTTTGCAAACTGGTGGTGACATTTTTATTTGTTTTTGCAATTTTACGAATCCTTTTATTACTGCAGCACACCGAAATTTATTTTGTTCTCTACCGTGTTTACAAAAGACAGAGACAGACGAACGACAGAAAATAGTTTGTAAGAAGAGTTTTTATATGTAGAAACAGCTGTTCGGTGTTTTCTTTTTCAGTTTTTTTTGTTGTTTATTTCGTTTGTAGTTTGTGATTAGTTTATTAGTAATAGTGTTGCCAATTATTTAAAGTAGAAGGAAATATTCACAATAGTGTCAAGTGTACACTTATACCTGGCTTTGTGCAGTGATAATTACTTATTCTAGACAACACACCTAAAAAAGAAACCAAATACCAGAAAGAAATCTGCAAATGGAACAAACAAAAACCAGTTCACCAAACAACGGCAACACTGGAGAGTTGTATGGTAATGCAGGAGACATTGTTGGAAAGGGAAAAGGTGAGAGGAGGCAGAGAGAGACAAATTGGTTCAAACAGCTGTTTTTCTATGTTCTGTGTTTCTTTCTATGTTTTTAGTTTCATATTTTATTGTTGTTGCTGCATCCGCTTAAGAAAATGTAACCGTTAGTTAATTGGTGAAAATAGTGTGAGCGAATGTGAGTGAGTAATTAATTTAAAAAGATTTTTCTCTTGGAATCAAATAGTCAAGTAATATAATAATAAATAATGTACAGCGCTGTATAGACAGAGTATTTTTATTTTCTTCATTCGTTTAAAAAGGAAGAGAAGAAAAAGTTGGAGAGAGTGAGAGAGAGTTTTTATTTTGAATCCAATCATTTCTGCATTTTGTTTTTCTTTTTTACTTTTTTGTTTACTTCCGTTGGTAGTTCGGTATTTATTCGTTTAATTTCTCTTTCTCTATTTTATTTCCTTGCAGCCCTTTATTTAAGAGAAGAAATTGGTGAACTGTTTAGAAAAATAGATTGCCGCCATTAATTTGGGAATAAACAAACGATCATTTTAAAAGAAAATTTACCTCATTATGAGCAATACGGAGGAGGTAAGTAAAATTAATTTATTGGTTAAAGGATAAAATTAAGAAGAAAAAAAACATTTTCTAGAAAATGTTGCGCTTTTCAAAAATTATAAATGCACCCTCCACACCCATACAAATGTTTAAGCATGTAATTGGCAAACTGGAAACACATTCAATCATGATGAATTTGGCCACAGTGGACAAGTAATTAAAATTTTCATTCAAGTTTCTTAAATTCTTAAATATTTCCATTTTAATCCTTCCTATTCAGGGACTATGGTGTTCTCAATCGCACTGTTATTTATCGTGGTCTTACCCCAGAGGAGGAGGAAACAAACCAGCACATACGTTTTGTTACTGAAAAAAATTCCCACAAATATCAAAGCCTTAAAGCGGATCCCAAAGTATCGGTGACTATGGTCTTGAATATGCCTAATGAAATATGGCAGATACGTTTATTTAATGCAGAGGCTGTTGAGTTACCAAATGAAGCTTTAAAAAGCCTATGGCAAGATGAGCCACTCTTAGCCAAGATGCGAAGTGTTGTTTGCGAGTGTGGCAGACCAAATGAGGGCGTTGAAGAGTTGGAATGTAGATATCAGGAACTATATAAGCAATATGAAAGTGAAGGCAAAAAGGAGCCCGAACAAACAGAAACGTAGTAAGTATTGTAATTGGGAATGTCTTGGGAAGTCTATTATTTAAACTTCTGTAGAATAAAAACCCCAGAAATACCACGTAACCGTTTTACCTGTGTGCTCTCTGCATATATTTTAATAACTTATAGTAGTTATGACTTCAATACTGCGACTTTAATTAAATCGAATTCACAAAGTGGTTGATTTGATTGGTCATTTCCAGTAATAAACTATCTGCCACGATATACAAATACCTGAAGTGGGAACCATTACCTAAAATTCCTGGAATTTAAAAAAATAAAAGCCTGCATTTGAATGGGACAACAACGTGAAAAGGAAGCGTAAAGGATACATTTATTACACGTTGTTATATAAACTGAATGAAGTAATTAAGTAGAGCTACAAGCGAAGCAATTGTAGCAGTATTATTTGCTTTATTGGAGTACAAATTATAAAAGGTACAATCAACAGAAGCAATGCAAGCGTTAAGGCCTTCAAAACAACAAGAAACTTGTCAATTCATAGGCCAAAGTACTGCTACGTTTGTTAAGTCTTCGTGAATGCAATATTCGGAATGATCAGGTTCTGAATAACTGTTGGCATCCGATTGTGTTCTAGTAGTAAATTTCAGAAAGACGGTTGGTTCTTTTCAGCATGAAGTATAATAAATCTTGTCCCTTTTTGCAATTGAGAATGAACAATTCAAATCTGGAAGGAAAGAACTGGCTAAGATGACTAATTTTATAACATTGCGTGCCACTCCAGCAACTATAATAAGAATCTGAAGCACTAACTATACAACAAAATGGTAGCACAAATTAAATATTCGTCGCTCGAGAATTCTGACTAAGTTATGAACTTTTGGTAGCATCGACGAGCAAGTTTTGAATAATCTTATCCACGACTTCTTAACAAATCTTTACGAGTATCTTTAAGCTGAACGAAACTATAGGTAGAGAAGTATCTTTCGGCTGGTATAGCTTACAAAATAGTTCTCCCTGACTATTCGACTTCTCTTCTAAAAGGAATTATTAGCCAGACCAGCTGCATTGTTGATTGTTGGATAACCAATTTCTGTATGATAGCCACTCTAGAACGATTTTAGCCGAATCGCAGGCACGTCTGGATGAGTACAATGATACTCACAACATATCGTTACAGAGTTTCAGTGACTAACTGACCAGACATCTTCTCCAAAATCGTGGGAAAATTTTTACATTAAGAATCCCATTAAGAAAATTCAAGTTTAAAGGTGATACCGCAAAGGCCGCATGGTAAGTAACGGATACAAGCAAATTAAACTGCAAAACTATCATAGCCTAGATAGAAAAGCATAGAAAGACTGCTTAAACTCCATTGGTTCACACTGAACATCTTTGTTATAATCTTTGCTAGATATTGTCAAGTCAAATACTTTTAGAGAAATTACAGGAGGAAGCATAGGGAGACTATTCATCAACTACTATCTGTGTAGCACAAGAAAGAAGCACCCAGGTTTCTACCGTGCTAGTGGACCTGTAAGGGACTGAAATTTACTGAAATGCTTTATTAAGTGCCTCGGATAATTCTTAAAATGAGGAATACATTAAATTATTATCACCACATTGATCTTCTGACTGTTGACAGTAGTTTTTGACAGCAACACAAATTCAAAGTCAGGCAGGCACACGGGGTACCTAGTAATGCATTCTTGGGTTTAGAAAATATTTTTTTTTCATGGGTTTTTCTTTGCAGCACGGCCTTTAAAATCATACCAAAACATTGGGATTTTTATTTTTCGTTTATTTTCCGAGCCAAATAAATAACCGATCGTGTGCAGTATAAACAGGTATTGTTAATGAAACAAATAAATGGAAATTATTCATGCTGATGCTTAATGAAGGTACATACATACATATTATATACAAACCATATTATATTATATACCAACCAAAGTACATTATTTCTTAGCAAAAACCAATAAAATATTTATTTTTTTAATTTTTTAAAAATTATTAACCGAAAACAAAAATTAAAATTAAAAAAAACAATTAAATATCGTACGTTAATAATTAATTAATGTTAGCTTTAAATAACAATTTCTTTTCGTTATTTCTTCTCTCACTTATAAAATTTAAAATGATTAATAAATACAAAATAAAAAAAAACATTAATTAAAAATATTATAAAAAAAAAAACTACAGATTAATTCGTTACACACTCATAAACAAACGGCCACATTCACGCAACTCACAACATACTTCAGAAATTATTTTTAAAAAAATTAACATTAGAAAATCAAAAAATTTTAATGTTTTTAAGTTAAATTACGTATGAAAGATATTAAATAATGAGAGAGTATAATTTTTATAAAATTTTTTCTAAAATTTAAAGTTTAAAATCTAAAGTCTAATGCTTTAGAATGCTTTCAATATGTTAACAGATACAAATATCAACCAGCGGTCCTATTTAAATACATTGATTTACTTGCTGCAAAAACTGTGTGTGTATGTTCTGTTATAAAGTCCAGGGTAACAATTTTTACCATTTTATTGAAACTCTGACACTATCGGAGTATAAAATCTTCAATTATTTTAAATTAGAAATTTTTACAAATTGTTTCTTTTTAATTTTGTGCTTAAGTTCAGTATAAGAATTTCTTCTTTAAATTAAATTTTTTAAAATTTTTAATTTAATTTTAATTTTTTTTTAAATTTTTTTAAATTTAATTCTTTAAATATTTTAAGCTCTTCATTACAAACCCTGGTCATTTTATATTAGCCGGACCATCTAATCTAAAGTACAAATCAGTTACGATTACGTTCCACATATTTTTTGGAATTTGATATTGAATTCCAGGGTTCGTATTTGTATCTTAACAAGAAAACTCTTCAAGAGTTATACTCTTAATTGCAAAACCTGACAATTTGTTTTTGTTTTTCCTAACAATTTAGTATTAAATTGTTTTATGTTCAATTCCAGAGTTCGAATTTGTTTCTTAACTAGAAAACTCTTCGAGAGTTATACTCTTCATTGTAAAACCTAAGAGTTTGTTTTTGTTTTTCTTGATTTTCGGAAGTAAAATTCAAAAATTGCTGCCAGTTCTAACATTTTTTCATTCCCTGTTTAAGATCAGAGTATGGATTTTTTCGTACATAATTTAGCTCTCAAGTAAAAGCTCTCTTATTTGCAATTTTGATCATTTTCTATCAAGTCTTTATAAAATTTTAAGTAAAACTCACATGCTATTGTCTATTCTGCGTTCTTAAGATTTCTTGATTGAAAGCAGAGTACGGGCTTAAGAAAAAACTCTTAAAAAATAAAGCTCCTGTTAAAAATAAAACTCCTAATGACTTTATGATGTTTTTGTTTATTATCTGATGAAAAACAACAGGATTCTCGCCTCATTTCCATTATTTATAACAATTTAAAGCATTCGACTAAGAGTAAAGGAAAGGAAAATAAAGTTTAAGTTTTTTTTAGAAAGTGAAGTTTAAAACCTTAATTAAGTTAAAGCCTAAAAGTTTTGAATTTAAATATCGAGAAAAGAAAATCTGTTTCTTTTTTATATACAGAAAATACAATACAACATAACCTATGATTTTATAAATATAATACACAAACCAACCGTCCTCGCGGAATACCGACTCTATGAGGCATTCACTGTTTCTCGTATCCAAGCAGCATTCGATGTTATTTTGTCATACATTCGTGGTCTTTCAATACCCGAAGCAGCACATGCTATGCGCCACGAAGAAACACCCACCAAAGCCCATTGATTAGTACCGGGTATAAGACATTGTACAGGAGCTCCAGCATATTCTTCTTGCTGAAATAAAAGAGAACAAAAATTTATTATTAGAACAGCTCTTAGGCTAGATAAGGCAAAAAGTAATTATAAGTTCATATAAACAGTTTTGTTTTATTTGTTCAAATAAGGTTTCCCCATCTCTCGGTCTCTCTCTCTTTATCTCTATCTCTCTCTCTCTCTCTCTATTTACCTAAGAATCTTGTATTTTCCACACCTAAGGCAAACATATTTGTTTAAAAGATCAATTAAATGTCATCAGATATTGGGGTTTTTCAAATAAAATTCTCTCACTCACTATCTCTTTCTATCACTCTTTAATTTTATTTTTACCTAAAGGATATAAATCGGACTTTATGAAGGTCACAGAAGAAAATAAATTCCAAGAAATGGAAAATAAAAATTTAATAAATCTTGAATCACGAAGAAGATTCAAATCATAATAAAGATTGCACACCCTAAAATCTCACCCTCTCTCTCTCTCTCAGTCTTGTTCTCTTTCTTATAAAAGGGTTGGTTTGGTTTTTTATCTCTTTACGTCAAAGAGCCACTTTGGAATTGAAGAAGTAAGAAGTAAAAATAGGATCTTCCTTGGGAATAAAAACATAAAAGGTTGCCAAACTAAGTATCCTTAGTACGTGGCAATACGTTTCGTATTTTCAGTATTCAAGTGGCACCTGGTGTGCGTTTAATGCAATTGACAGTGCTCGACAGGATGTCTGGTTTTTTACAGAAGATAAGACAATCAATTCTGTTGCCGTGGGTTTAAAACTTATCGTGATTAAAAAGCCATCTGAAGTGTAATCCACAAGGGTTCTATCTTAGATATCCTCTTGTATGGTATTTGTCCTTTAGTCAATTTGTTGGCTTATCCAATATCGCTAATAATTATTGGTAACCCAAGAATTTATCTTCACAGGTGGCCAAAATCCCAGATTATGTTCAGATGAAGCCATACAGTGGGCTCAACCACTTGGGAAGTACACTTAGCTCTTGTGCCATTTGTAGCAGCTCTTAACTCCATTTGTTGTATGTTTTGCTTTGACTTCATCCTAAACCGAAAGAACCAGACCGATACGTTCGCATAGCCAATAATTATGTCCGGTTTGATGTCCCCAATATTATACAATGTATGGTAGTATGATGAGTCCAGAAATTTTAGCCTCTTACTGCCCCACTTTGGATGATACCCTGATGGTGCTGATTTCAATACAATTTACGTATTTACCCAGAGTCCAGCAGCCATTGCTTTTAATACAAATTTTTTTTTGATTGATTAAAAGGATTCGTAAAGTTTATTCTCCTTAAAATGTTGCCTAGTTTGTCTAGTGATAGCATACGTTAGGTCAGGTTAGTGGGTAGCTTGCCGTACACTGGCAGGTTCACTCGGTGGCCATATGGCCCATTGTGTTACTCAGTCTGAGGTAAACTCCCTTGTCAGGATCCGTTAATGGTGGGTTTTAACAACCCCGAGCTCTGGCTTGTTAAATTCTTCCATATGCTTTTGGCCTTTTACAAGATGGTGTAACATAATCTCTGCCTTATCTTACATAACGAAGAAAGGACTTCTGCATGTCTCTGGTGGGTTAAGATAGTTCGTTGGATTTATTTTTTCACCAACATTACAGTGACCGGCATAGGATAACATAAAAGCCAGAATGTAGACATATTAGTTTCTCCTTGCATCAGCCAATAGTGGCCACTTCTTTGTTCTTTTCAATTTTGTAGTGTGTACTCATTTACGGTTTTTAAAACGAATTTTTTATCAGTTTTATCACAAATCGTGTTCATGTTGTAATCATTCCATTGCAGAATTGTCTGCTCTAAGAGCATGAGGATCCCCTCTTCAAGCCTGCCTTAGTGATTAAGTCAAATCATTTGTTTATCTTTCAGGAGAAAAATTTCAATTTCACATTTGAATTTATCGATGGTTAATCGATAAATATTAGTCTATGTCTTCTGCATTAGTTATACTTTCATGCTGAGTTAGTTACACGACTATTTCTACAGCCATCACTTACGCTTCTAATGCGAAGTCCAATTTAAAAGATGATGTTACTAAAATCTAGAATGGCATTGTTTGTGATGGTACATAGCGGCTTCAATTACAACAATTTATAGTCCTCAGAAGTTTTGCATGGTTGTTCAGTTATGGGAAATGGCTTGCTTCAGAGTGCCGCTCGCTGTACATATTAAAATCGAAATCAGTTTGAAAAGTCACATCTGCTCTTCTTTATAATTTGTAGACATCAGCACAGAGCCCATAATATGATAATTTGTTTATAAAAATACTGCAAAAAACTTAAATTAATAAACCTAAGGGTGCCCCCCCCAAAAAAAAAACATCCATCCAACAGCTGTGATAGTATTTTAGCGGCTTGTGCCAGACACAACATGCATGAATCCATATGATGAATCACCAAAAATGCAATAAACCAACCATCACAATACACGTTCACTAACACTATTGCTTCACTAGATGCGTCATTTTGAAAATATAACGGCTAAACAACAATAAACAAAACAGAATACAATTGAGTTGAACATGTTAAAGCATGAATATTTTTATTTAGTGAAGTGCTGCTCATAATTACATGGCTGCTCAATGTACATACTATGTCCCGTTAATAACATGAGCAAAACAAAAATTATAAACAAAAACAACGGACTATGCGTACAATATTGTTATTAAAGAGAATACTAAAGTGAGAGTAAGGAAAACATGAGCAAGAAGAGCAAGAGCTTTCTTTTTTGGTGAGCAACAAAATAACAAACAACACATACACTACTACACTACACGTAATAAAAATAGGGTAGAGTCCTGGTATAAAATTAAATGAAAAGAAACCCGTTATGAGTTTTTATTTAAATTGCGGGTACTGTTGTTATTGTAATGTAAGACAAACAATAAACAAGTCAACAGTCTACCTAAGAACAATTATAGATAAAGAGCAGAGCCGTGCATGTGTGTATGTGTTAGTTTATGTTTGTGTTCATTGAAGCCTTCATTGTTGGGGTTGTTTTTTGTTTATTTGAAATTCTAGGATTTTTACGTGCCTGTTTATTATCTCATCTAAGTTGTTCTCTTTGAATTTACTCTCTTGCTCATTCTGTCTCTCTTGTTTGTGTAGTACGACTGTGTTATGTGCCTGCTTTTATTGAGGTTTAATTGGGGTTGTTTGTTGTTGAAATTATTTGTTTATTAGCTCTGTTGTTGCTCTCTTCGAATTTACTCCTAAAAGAGCATTCATTAGAACAGCTGCAGCCTGCAATATCATTTAAATATCACCAGCAAACTGCTTTCAGCTACAGTTGCAATTTGAACATTGTAAAGCAAGCAACGTGTTCAGTGAAAATTCGAAAAGACGTCGAAATAATTAACAGCGCCCGTGTAAAGAAAAAATGACTTTAAAAAATTGTTTGAAAATTTCCTATAAAGGTCTTACGCGTTATATTGTTTGTGATTTAAAGTTTCAATATGATGATCTATTAAATATTGTTTTGGATAAATTCAATATAAGCGTGGATTATAAATTCGCCATAGAGTTCTATGATGAACAGGGCAACAAATACAACAAGGATACCTTTGAATATTTTCTTTTGCTATTTCCAAATCCAAAGAAAATATTTTTTATACGCTTGGACTCTACAAAGTTACAAACTACACAACAACAGCATACACCAAATAGCAACGTTGCATATAATGGTCGTACACCCTTGGGTAAATCGAAATTAAATAATACACCAGAAAATACAACAGAAAATCCTTTGGATACAACAGACGATTGTAAAGCAGTACCGGTTACCAGACAAAATTGTTTTATAGGCTCTTGGCCTAGTTCAACACAAAACTCACGTTCATTAAATGCAACAGAGGAAATTTTGGCATTGGAAATTGTCCAAAGAATGAAGCGTATGAAGCAAAGTCCAACCAAAAAGAAACGTTTAAACAATTCAAATAATTTTAAACGTTCATTAAGGATTTAATTTGTGATATGAATTTCATCATCATAAGCATAAGGGCTGTTTTACAAAATAGAGAAGTTTTTTTTTTAATTTTTAATGATAAGAAAAAAATATTTAAATATCCTATGGTATATTAGAAAAACAAAAAATATAGAAAAATTTCCATTTAAATACTCACTCATAAATGTTTATAAATTAGTTAATAAGTTAAAATAAACTGAAAGTGTATATATTCTGTTTAATTTAAGTTTAATTTCTTTTAAAAATAAGAAAAAATATATTTTTTATTTATATTTAAAACATATCCAATCAAGTCTTTCATTTTAAACAAAACAAAAAAAATCATTCTAAATTTAATTGAATTTGGGATAAAATTTTTTATAAAAGATTTCATTTTTTTAAATTAAATTTTAATTAAAAAACCAATTGATTTCATTGCTATGGCGTGCCGTTTGCTAATAGCTAATTTAGTTTGATTTTTATTTTGTTTAAACTCGCTGAAAGCTAATGTACTTATATGTACAGTACAATACTAAAGTCTACATACAATGTGAATTTAAAAACAAAAAATATTCAAAAATATTTGCAAAAGTAATGAAACATTTGCGAATGCCGCTTTAAAAGTAAATTAGTCATGTAGTTTCACTATAAAAGAATATTTTTATTATGCATGCATGAATGTCTATTATTCCTGTATAGAGCAAAAAGGATTCTAACCAGATCATTCAAATTAGATTTTATTAATGCTAAATTTGTCATTTTCCTCCAGTTTCTATTCTTGCTAGTGGGCGATATGTATCGATATTTTAAAATTTCTCAATGTAACTTATCGATGCATCGAAATAATTCGATATTTTTTTAATGAACATCGACATAATATCGATACATTTTTATTCATTCACCGGAGTTAAAAACTTAATACAAAAATACTTAACCCTTAAAGTACAGAGGGGGGGACCTTAGGTCCCCCAATCCTAGTTTTTCTTTAATAACTTCGCAAATTGTAACATGAAATATTTTGAAATTAATACGTTTTGATGTTTTTATTCAAAATAAAAACTGAAAACTAATAAAAATAATTATTTTGTACTTTCAAAATTTGTAATATTTTTAGTTCTTTTATGCAAAAAATCCCATTTTTCTTTGGGAGGACCTTAGTGACCTCACTCCGTACTTTATGTTAAAAATCAAGCTCCGTACTCTAAGGGTTAATGCAATATGCCTATATCGATAAACGATAAATAATTGATCAATAAATGGAAAAAAAAGGTTTGTAAATTATTTTCTTAAAAGCTGGCCAGGAGGAATTGTAAAAGATACAGAGATGGGATTGCATTGGAAAATACGTGGCAATGGGAATCTACGCTATAACGACGCTGGAGTCTCTATCGTATAAAAAATCTTTGCACTGAAGATCACAGTCATTATGGTTAGGATAATAGGAGACAAGATTGATGCGTAATTCATCAGGGGACATCGTGAGACCTGATAAATCAAATGGCTGACAGACAGTTCCTTCCTAAACTGGCCCCTAAACATAATCAAAAAATACTTCGAGAATAAGCGTAATGAACACTTAAGTTAGTACATACTCTTTTAAAAAAAGCATCATTTTTTTGTATGGTTAATGGGTTAAGAACATATACTGGGACAAAAACGATAGTGTTCGGGTCCGCAGTGTTATATTTAAAAACAATTGGGAAAACCCACGAGTTTCTTCTAAGCAAAAGTTTAAGGTTTAAGACTGGTAACTAAGCACTCTGCTCCGATGAGGTTGACAGCTGAAATAGAGTAATTCTCTGCTGGCAATTCGCATCTGGTTTAAAAGGGTATACCATGCAGAAGGAAAGATGAAGAGACTCAAGCGATAGGCAGGGAGTTAAACTTATTGACTGCGAACAGCATTCTGAAGTTTTTCAACATAAAAGGATTGGGGTAGACATTATAGGGAGGGGTTCAGACAAAATTTTTGACAATATAATCAAAAGACCTATTTCTCTACTTGTTACTCACCGTACAATCATGCTTCTGATACGTCGCTCCGTACACAATACTATTCACTGTGGCCTTATGGAAACATTTTCACAGCCGCCATATCGCCAACATTTTCAATTGGTACACCGTTGCAGATGATCACGTTGACGTGACAACCCCAACGTATTGCAATTTGTCCAGATTCTGTTCCACAATACGCGTAGCAGGTGTAAGCATTCTTATGCGCTGCTGAATCTAATGCTACAGTATTTGGGTAGGCTTTGTGGCGATTTAACAGCATTACAATGCCATAATATATCTGCCTCGAGGTGCACTTTCCCGCTAATGGGATATGTATCCAAATTGAATTCTTCGATTCCATCCGTCACATAAAGCCTCGGCTCGACGCATTTTATAGGCAGACGATTCAAATATTCCGAGCTGTAACCGGCTAAGGATCCTTCGCTGCGTGATAGCACAAAATTGGGGCCCATTCAAACATATTGCTCATTGAATTTCATGTTCTACGCTTTAATAGGTTCCCGACTCTCTTAGCATTCCGCTTTGGGCACATACGATCTTCTCTTGTAATCCTGTTGATCCGAGTTTTCTTTGTGACTCATCGGGGTAGGCAACGGGAACGCCCATGATCTGAGTATACAACTGAAGTTTCCAAAGCGGTATTGAGAGCAGCCGTAGAACCTTCAACGGGACCTTTTTATCATGCCTGATTATCCTACGTCTACGCGAGTCCAGGGAGTCCTTGAGGCCCAAAACGCACTGAACCAAATACTGCCGATCCATAGTGGCCCCTCGGTTGACCTGGAAACAGGACTCGGTTGTTAAAACCAATCTTGGGAGATCTGTAATGGAAGCTTATTACTGGAGTTCATTACTCAAAATGAGTAAAGCTTGCTTACCAAAGTGCATCTACAAACATGCACATCTTCACAGTACACAATTATTTTGAAATCGCCCAATTTCTATCACAGCAAGCGAAGATTCGATTAGCCCGTACAGCTCCGGAATATGAATCGTCTGCTAATAAAATGCCTCGAGCCGAGGCTTTAGTGGACCGATGAAATCGCATAGAATTCAATTTGGATACATATCCCATAGCGGAAAGTGCACCTCAAGTCAAATGTATTATGGCATTTAATGCGTAAATCGCAACCAAAGCCTACCAAAATGCTGTAGCATTAGATTTCAAGCAGCCGGGCATAAGAACTGCTACAACTGCTACGCCGCTATGTGGAATAGATTTCTGGACAAATTGCAATACGTTGGGTTGGTACGTCAACGTGATCATCCTGCAACGGGTACAATTGAAAAATTGGCGATATGGTCGCCTGTGAAAATGTTCCATAGCACAGTGAATAGTATTGTACGGTAGGCGACGGTATCAGAAGCATGATTGTACGGTGAGTGAACAAAGTAGAGAAATAGGTCTTTTGATTATATTGTCAAAAATTTTGTCTGAACCCTCCCTATAACTTGCTCTACCCCAAATCCTTTTAATGTTGAAAAAACTTCAAGATGCTGTTCCGCCAGTCAATAAGTTTAACTCCCTGCCTATCGCTTGAGTCTTCTTCATCTTTCCTTCTGCATGGTATACACTTTTAAAACCAGATGCCGAAATTGCGCAGCAGAGTGAATTACTCTATTTCACTGTCAACCTCAATGGAGCAGATGTGCTTAGTTACCAGTCTTAAACCTTAAACCTTTTGCCCTTAGAAGAACTCCGTGGGTTTTCCCAATTGGTTTTTAAATATAACACTGCGGACCCCGAACACTATCGTTTTTTGTCCCAGTATATGTTTCTAACCCATTAACCCATACAAAAAAATGATGCTTTTTTTAAAAGAGTATGTACTAACTTAAGTGTTCATTACGCTTATTCTCGAGTATTTTTTGATTATGTTTAGGGGCAGTTTAGGAAGGAACTGTCTGTCAGCCATTTGATTTATCAGGTCCACGATGTCCCCTGATTGATATTACGCATCAATCTTGTCTCCTATTATCCTAACCATAATGACTGTGATCTTTCAGTGCAAAATTTTTATACGATAGAGATCCAGCGTCGTTATAAGCGTAGATTCCCATTGCCACGTATTTCCAATGCAATCCCAATCTCTGTATCTTTTACATTCCTCCCTGGCCAGCCTTTTTAAGAAATAATTTTACACCTTTTTTTTTCCATTTATTGATTCAATTATTCTGTCGTTTATCCCCGATCTCGCATATTGCATTAACCTCTCACAGAGTACGCGAGCTGATTTTTTAACCATAAAGTGACGGAGTGACGGTCACTAAGTCCTCCCAAGAAAAATGGGAACTCTTTTTGCACGTAACAAAATAAAAATTATTACAAATTTTGAAAGTACAAAATTAATTTTTGATTAGTTTTCAGTTTTTATTTTGAATAAAAAACATCAAACGTAATTAATTATCAAAATATTTCCATGTTACAATTTGCGAAGCTTATTAAAGAACCCCACTAGAATCTGGGGCCACCCTACGAGGTCCCCTCTGTACTCGTTAAGGGTTAAGTATTTTTGTAATTAAGTTTTTAACCCCGGTGACATGCAATCACAAATGTATCGATATTATGTCGATGTTCATGTAAAAAAAAATCGACATTATTTCGATGCATCGATAAGTTAACATTTGAGAATTTAAAAATATCGAATACAGTATCGCCACCTACGCAAGGACAGCACGAAACCTGGAGGAAACCATGACGAAATTCCCTAGCCCTCCCAATAACCACTCTAATTCCTCTGCAATGACTCTGGGTCTACGCACGTCCCTTCTCCTTGTTCCTAGACCAGGATGGATAGCCCGCTCCCTCGGCATGCAATAATAAAGAATATTCTCTCCTCTAATAGCTCGAAACTACTCATGACTAAATTTTTACTTTTAAAGCCGGCATTCGCAAAATGTTTAATCTACTTTTGCCAAAGTATTTTTGAATAA
>QOCX01002283.1:0-23546 GCA_005959815.1 Sarcophaga bullata | reverse complement strand
CAATGTTGTCAGCGTACGCAAGCAACTGGACACTTTTATGAAAGATACTGCCATTGAGATGCACTCCCGCCTTTCGCAAAACACTCTCCATGACGAAGTTGAAGAAGAGGTTCGGAGAGGTCCATTCCTACCTTGACGGAGCTGCAGGAATTGCTCGACGGCACTCGGCATAGCCTTTTTCGCGAAGCTGAATGAGCTATTAAGGTATGGAAAAAGTCACGTATATTCGTAATAACTTGTAGTTGATATCCAGATCATCTAATTCAGGCCCAAAGATTTATTCTGTGACCAATAGACCTTACCGCTGACAGTGATAGCTTGGCCGAAGTCGTTCTCAAAAACAATATGTATCCGATAACGCCGCTATTATAAAATCCACATTAATCATGATTTTTTCAGGTTATATTGCATGCTTTTTGGATTACATGCGGCCTGAGATTGACACAAATTCAATAAAAGTTTCTCAAGAATCTGTCATTCGGAGTTAAATTTAAGCTGTAGATCTCGCCATTCATGATAATACAAACTAACATACTTACAATGGGTTGTTATGAGAAGCTAGATTACAATTCTGACTTGAAGGTTCAAACGATCAATCAAGCAAGTAAGCAAGCGAGTGCTTGGAACGAGTTTTATTTGAAAAATTTATTCGCTTGGTTTATGGATTTGAAATTTAAGGAATTTCAAGGCAAGCAAAGCATACTAATTCAATCATTATCATAATAATTAAGTCATAGACAACCTCTAAAACGTATGTTACGTTACTCATGTAATGATAATTCTTGCATGTATGCAGCCCACCTTGTGTAAAGTCTATTAACAATCACACTCTGTACTAGACCACAATAAAATTCAGTTTTGACTGGCAACTGAATGATTTAATAAGTACCGAAATAACTGATCATCATGTGCAATAACAACTATTCCGTCTTCCTACGATGTTAGAGAATGCAAGTATACGTACAGGAAATTGCAATCACTTCATGCATGGGATACATGAGCGTCAATCATGATTGACGAATAAAAATCCAATTTAATAAGTGAAAATACAATAGATGATGAAGATCTCACAGTATATTCATACATAGTTGGACATTATAGACCCTTAAGTCAGGATTCGAACCCAGTTTCTCACACCAATGTGTGTTAATTTTATCCAAGAGTGGTGGGGTCCTACAGTTTAAATTCGAAAGAATTTTTTGCAAGACTTTTCATTGGCAATTTTATTATTTACTCTCCGAGTTTTTATTAGAAATCTACTGAGAGAAAGTAGGCGAAGAAATATTTTCGCAAATTTAATTCTGTTTGAGATGTCTGACCTGGTGTTTAAACCGAGGCCCCATGTCTTATAAAACTACTAGAATACGGCGACTGCAAGAGATATTTCACGCGTTTTTTTATTGAAATTCAGAGAATGAAAGCCTTTGAGGAAAGACCTGTTATTGCTCTGATTCATAGGTGCTGTTTACATTTTTTTTTTTACTGACTGACATCTTTTTCCAAACAATCTTATAATAATGTATTGTACATACAGACATACATACGTAGGTAGGTACATAAATAGTTAGTTGACTGTCATGTTGACAGTTCATTCACTTTTTTTTTGTTCATTTTTACTCTGTAATAAGCTTAAGGTTTCAGATTTTGAAGAATAAACACAAATGCACTCAGTTGCAGATGCAACAGCAGCAGCAGCAGCAACAGCAACATTAACAGTAGCACTAGCAAATATATTTGTATGTACACAGTAACCCGAGTAGAATAATGAATGACTGAAGCGAAGTAAGAAAAATGAGATGAAACGAGATGAATGGTTGAATGGATGGATGAATGTTTGTTTGTTTGTTTGCCATGGAAACTTGCAAGGTTCTCTTAAAATTATTTGCTCCCTACCTTTTATGTCAGAAAAAAAGCAACAGAAAAATACATGCCTCATGTAGTAGTAGCAGTTGAGTAGCAAGAGATAAGTAGCCGAAAAGTAAATTTGGATTCGAGTAAATATTGAAACAAATTTAGGTTGGAAAGAATTTTAAAATTAAGAAAGAAAGAAGAAGAAAATTATGTGTCCTCTTCAAAAAAAAGTGAGAATATTTGTATGGTTTTTAGGCAAACGTTTTGTCAGCTGACAAGCTCTGTATTACTGCAAACCCATCAGTATTACTGCAGAGGGCCCATGATGTACAGCAAACAGAATCGGTGCAACATCTTTTACATCAACAGCAATGCACTTCATACCAGACGTCATCGATTTTTGCCTAACAGAACGTTTGAAGATCTGATTATGGCGGCAAACGTGGCTACGAACATAACTGGCCGATTCCATTCGAAGCTCGGTATGATTCAAACTCCTTAGTAAACAATCATTATAAGGCCATGATTCCAAGACAACCCCAGGTCAAATATTTCTTAGGCGACTTCCTCTTAACAGATTTCTGGCAAAACACTGTCTAGAGAAAATAAAATTGCCATGAAAAACGCCCACTCAATGTACAAAAAAAAAGGAACGCCTACAACATAAGTAATGTAAGAAGCTAAGTTGTAAGCCTGGCCGAAGGGTTGTAATGAGCAATTAAGTAAGTCTGTATGTGAATATGTGGATAAACAAAATTATCGACTTGATGAGGCTGGATTGATAGGTCAAAACGTTCAATGCATACCGAAAAAGTTACGGTTTGGTATGGATTGTTCGAGTTTATAAGTACGACGTCAACCAGTCAAAGGCGAGCTCTAAAGGTCGGAGATAACGAACTTGATTTAGCCTTAATTGAATGATCTAAATCGGTGCTAGTTGCCATACTATTCATAGCACATTGGATATTCTGCACGAGTGATTTGAAGGCATGGTCATTCCACGATAAGGTGATCTGAACTGGCCACCAAGATCGTGCAATTTAAATCGCCAGTGTGGGCAAATAAGTCTCCAATATATTTCGAAAAAAATTACTCTTTGATGTGGGTTTTGAGGTAATGACGTCATTTGTCCATGTTTCCTTGAGAACTACATTCACTAGGCCATCACTGTCAATGTGAGCACTAAAGGTCGCTGTTTACCAACTACTTTTGAACTGAATTGAGTGTTCTAGAGACTTACAACATGTGGTTTTAAGTGATGTGAACTGGCCAACGGGATTATGCAATTTAATCCTGTGAGACTCAATACAACTCATGTGATCGATCAAATACAGCTTGACTTATGAGCCAGAGTTACGGAAACGTTTTCTAAATTTCTTGTGGGCCTCCATACACTTATCATGGCAATTTTTTATTACTCGTAGAGTTTTTTGCCAGAAATCTGTTGAGAGGAAGTTGCCAAAGAAAAATTTTTTCAGAATTTTGTTTTGTTGGGAGATGCCGGTTTCTAGACACTACTACTACACTACGGGCGAAATTAAGGCTTACCATCTTGATAAAAGTAGAGAAGCGGGCTTATGGCTTAAGATTAGCAAATATTTATGACACTGGAGAGAGTCTAAGAAGCATCTTCTAGGTAGCACGAATTAGCTCCATAATTAGGGTTTCAGTCATAGTTGCCTGAAAGCCTTCAATTGATAGTATTTGATCGTCTGTCTGCTAATACGTACATCAGATTGGCTTCTTGGAATATTTCATGGGGTTATTTTCTAATATGTTCGGAAAACCTACCAAATATAAAAACTAGGGTGGCTGCATGTTGTCAAACTGACCATAGTGGTATGTCCATAAACGTGTGCCTTATAACGGACATGTTCTGTATACAACAAACCTGATCCCCCTCCATTGTTATTTCCAAATGATACAGCGCTCACCCTCCAACCATTTTGATGTGAAACCTAGAAAAAAAAAACGTATTTCTGTCAGTCAGTTCATCTTACTCTGTGTAAATAGTTATTTACGATATCATATGACATTTCGTTCATGCTGTCATATTGTTATTTCGCTAATTGCTTTTAATTATTTAACAGTACCACTGCAGTGCTAAAGGTATCACGTCTCGCCTTTCTTTTCCTTTTTTTTTTTTGATTTGCAAATTCAGTTCAAATTGGGTTTTTTTTTTTCTCTCTGTTTTCATAATCGAGTGTTCATATTGGCAACAATTATCAGGGCACAAAATTATTTATCGGAAAGTACATATTCATACCTACGACATACAGTACACCGTTGTTGTTTTAATCAACTGGATTGTGTGATACTAATAAAATGAACAAAAAAAAATATTTGGTCGATGATGATTTGATGATTGATTGAGTACGGTTGGTATTCTGTAAATCATCATGCATCACAAGAGCTTTACGTAGCATGTACGGTGTCTGCTGTCTGGCAACACCAATTTAAATTTGGAGAATTTTTTGTATTGCTTTACAGTTTTTTGGGGAAATTCGATGGAAGAACACTTTGCTTTAAATAAAGTCGGTTGGCAGCTGAGGATGCCTCCTGTACTTTGTCTATATTTATGCAGAATTTTGAAAATCCCGCCCTACTTAAATCAAACTCCATTGAATGTCCTACTTACTAGCCTTTAGTCAGAGTTACAATCTAGCTTCTCACATCACCCATGTTGTGTTGTAATCATGTGTGTGTATGTGTGGGATATCTTCGAAATTTTTTAATCGTTCAAAAAAACCTTTTTATGTCTTAAGTCTCACGGTATTAAATCATACGATTCCGGTAGCCATTTCATATTACTTTCACTCATCAAACCGCTAGTGCAGAACGATCAATGTGACATGAGCTGTATAGCATTTAAGTCTTACGGAGTTAAGTTGCAAGATTTCGGTAGACACTTTACATCGCCTTCAATCATCATACCCCAAAAGTGGAACATCTAATGTGCCATGAGCTAAGTAACATATAAGTTTAACCATGTCAAATCACATGACCTCAGTGGTCACTTCACTTTACCTTCACTTATGAAACAGCTCGTGTAGAATATATAATCTTGCATGAGCTCTGTGGCATATAACGCCGTCCTATTGAAACAACTTGTAGATGGTATCCAGATCGCCTAAGTCAGGCCCGAAGAAGTTGGCATTCTGCGATCAATAGATCTCATCGCTGACAGTTATAGCAGCCTGTTCCATGTCATTCTCAAAGCAATTTGTATCAACAACGCCGCTATTATAAAATCCTCAATAAACCATAATTTTTTCAGGTTATATTGCATGCTTTTGAATTACATGGGGACTAGGGCATTGACACAAATTCAACAAAAGTTTCTCAAGAATCTGTCATTCGGAGGTGAATTTAAGCTGCAGATCTCGTCACTCAGGTATAAAACTAACATACTTGGTGTTATGAGAAGCTAGATTACAATTCTGACTTGAAGGTTACAACGATCAATCAAGCAAGTAAGCAAGCGAGTGCTTGACACGATATTTTATTTTAAAAATTTATTCGCTTGGTTTATGTATTTGAAATTGAAGGAATTTCAAGGCAAGCAAAGCATACTAATTCAATCATTACCATAATAATTAAGCCATTGGCCTGACAGCCTCTAATATGTATGTACGTTGCTCATGTAATGATAATTCTTGCATATATGCAGCCCACCTTGTGTAAAGTCTATTAACAATCACACTCTGTACTAGACCACAATAAAATTCTTTGACTGACACTGCATGATTTAACGTGTACCGAAATAACTGATCATCATATGCGATAACAACTATTCCGTCTTCCTACGTTGTTAGAGAATGCAAGTATACGTAGAGCAAATATCAATCACATCATGCATGGCATACATGAGCATCAATCATGATTGTTTAAATAATTTTTTTTTGCCGAATAAAAATCCAATTTAATAAGTGAAAATACAATGGAAGATGAATATCTCACAGCATAAAGAAAAAAACGACAAAAAGAAGAATAAAAGCGACATAGAAAAACGAAGTTTTATTGTCTCAATTCTTGCTTTACAAATGCTTGAAAGGGCATGAATAGAACGCATATGTGACCACGCATTTTCTAATTTTTTTTTTTTTTTTGTTACTTTCAAGGAAATTTATTCTGAATATTGTAGCACAATAAAACGGCATGACATGACTTTCTTTTGATGCAACAACCTCGAGTTCGTTGGCTTCATTTGCCGACAATTCTTTACACGGTAAGAGAGAAAACCCAGAATATCACATGAAGTGAAATCAAAATACCCATGACCGAAATAATGAAGCCGGTAGGTTTTAGTGGTAGCTTTGATGCCATAGCTTAACTGAGCACACATAGCTGACCCATTTTGATGCCAGAGAGAAACGCAGTTCCACTAAACTTATCGAAGGAGTTGTATACAGCCTCTGTGCTAGGCTGCATACGAAAGCACGACTTCCCTATGCTGAAAACCGGTCTAAGAGTTTAACAAACCACAATAAATCTAAGCTGCCAAGAAATGGAGAGCCTTACCTAAACTTAACCTAACTTTGCACCTCACAAGGGATTATCATTGACAAAGTTAATCAATAATGACCGATTATATGATATCAGAAGCTTGTGGTCCATACTGAACTGGTAAAGCTGGGCCAGACTACCCCGGGAGGTAGTAATTATTGATAATTGTTGTATAGACAACAATTTTTTCGTTTGAAGCGAGCTTTGGCCCTGATCTCACAATACCTGATGCGATCGGACCAATTTTCGTACACTTGTCCGAGTGTATGGGCTCGAATATTGTCAGTGGCATCATGAATGTTGGCCTTCAAATGCTCAATTGTCTCTGGTTTGTCGGCATAATGCTTTTCTTTCACTGCGCCCTATAGGAAATAGTCCAACGGTATCAAGTCGCAGCTAATTGGCGGGCAATTGTCAAAACCATTTCGGCTAATTTCAGCCATCAAACGCTTGACGCAATAAATCGTTTGTCTCATGAGATGCTTGGCAAGTTGCACCATTCAGTTGAAACCAAACATCATTCACATCAAAACCATGAAGAGCGGGTACAAAAAAATCGGTTATCATGGTTCGATAGGTATCTCCATTGATTGTAATGGTTATGCTGACCTCATTTTCAAAGAAATATGGGCCAATGATGCCTCCGAGACACAAGCCGCACCAAATAGTTAACCGTAATGGGTGTATTGGTTGCTGTAAGATCTTGAGTGGGTTTTCTAAGCCCCAAATAGGGAAATTTTGCTTATTAACGTACCCGCAAAGATGAAAGAGAGCTTCATCCGAAAAGATGATTTTTATTTTTGGCAAAATCGACATCACCATGCAGCTCCTCATTGGTCAAATAAATCCCAACGTTCCTCAAATGTAAATTGATTCATTACGGAGATGAGATACTGGACTTCGCGATAGAATAGATTGGCATAAGTATTGTCAGATTCGAAATAACCGATCGTACAAATTTAAACCCATAAATGATGATGCTTGATGCTTTGGCTTGAAGGCGGTGCCTATTTAATGTATGAACTTAAAAGTGCCTATTAGAGATGTTTTCCTAGATTTTTCATATTTTTTTCTTTCTTCATTTCCCTTGAGTACATATTCTTGCTTAAAAAAAATTTAAATTCATTTCTGTTCAATCATGCAATCATGCAATAATGTGTAGCTCATTGCTTATTTACACCCATGCAATGAGTTTTTATCAGTCACTCATGCATTTATTTGAATAATTTTTTTGTTGTTGTTCTCTCTAAGCATGCGCAACAGTTTTCATTATTTTTTATTTTTTTTGTTTTCTTTTCAATTCTTGTCTCGTTAGCATCTTTCATCTTTTTCCCATTTCTGATAAATGCCGTGTGACATTTGCATTATAAATGGTGTGTAAAAGAGCCGTGACAAGTTTAAAAATACTGTGTGCCTCATTTCTTTATGAATTTCTATTCAAAATGTATCGCATGATATTTTATTTTTGTTTTTTCTCAATTCATCAGCACTTTATTTATCATAAATGACGGCTTTGAACAGAAAAAGAGAGAAAAAAAACACGCAAGGCAGACAGCTGTAATGAAATAATTTCGTCTCTTTAAGTTTTCATTCTCCTCTGAACAGGCCAATGGATGTAGAAGCTTTGAAAAGTGGACAATAAAGCTTGTGCCAGAAATCGGCTGAGAGGAAGTCGCCGAAGAAATATTCTTTCATATTTTGGTTTTGATGTCTGACCTGGGGATTGAACCCAGGCCTCAAGTCTAATAAGACAATGCACTACCTACTAGACTACAGCGATCCCACCAAATACTTGCCTTGGCGCAATTGATATTTTAGTTGGTCGCAGTCTTTGATCTTTGGGATTGTCGTAATGAATCCATTTTTCGTGATCCGTGATATTTCCTCGCAAAAGTAATTCCTTTTTAAGACAATCGAACAACATTTCAGACAAGCAAAATCGCCTTTTTCAACGTCTTACAAGGTTAGGTTTATAAGACATCCAATTCCCTTGCTTACTCGTGGCAACACAACGGGCCCCTGTGAGTGCTCAAGTGAGCCTTTGGTATCAAAGCAATCACTCCAATCTATCAAGCTACCATTAATGAATTTTAATGCCTTTAAACGCTTTGAACTGACTGCTTGAGTCACACCTAATGGTTGTTTAAACTCATGTTGCGTTTGAAACGAAGCTTGTTCGAGTAATGTTTCCACTTTATGGTGTGCAAACTTGTTCTAGTTATTTTGGACTTTCTTTGATGTCAAGATTATTATTTTTGCGAAAGGATTTCATTATCATAACCTCACTTTATTTTGGTGAAAATATTTTCTACTTTTCACACAAAATTCAGCCTTAAGAAGGCTCCATAATATGTGAAATGATTAACACGAACAGCATTTCAAACAAGTCTGCATAGAAGAAAGCCATTAGCAGCGGAACACAATAAAACCCAGCGTCCGCTAAACAGCTAAAGAACGAAAAGAAAGCAAACGTTGCTTCATCACTTAAAGCGATGTGATACGGCTTGTGTGTGGTACATCGCCCTGGTCTAGTCTTGTCTGTTTGACAAATAATGACCAACTGACTGGTAAAACTGCATACGTCTTCACTCCCTTTTATGTACAGAAGGGCATGTAATAGCATACGCCGACAAAGAAGATTTTTTTTCTTCTTTTTTTTTCAATTTGCATTTTGCAGAGTTTGTAATAAAATGTGACCACAAAGTGTGCAACAAATGAAAGGGAATTTTTTCTTCTTCTTGTTTTGCAATGAAAACAGGCGGTCATTAACGACTTTAAGGGAGTACAAATTCCGCAAAAATTACAGAGAAATTATAGAAGGATTTTTCTTCGCCGTAGGATACGCCATCTCGTAGTAATAGTCTCCGTAATCTAGTAGGAGTGCTTTGGCTTGTTAGACATGAGGTCACGGTTCAAGGCTCAGATTAGACATCTCCAGCAAAACGATGAAATATGAAGGAATACTTCTTTGGAGACTTCCCCTCAGCAGATTTGTGGCAAAAACTCGGAGAGAAAATAAAAATACCCATGAAAACCTTTCGTTTGAAGGCAACTTTAAAGAGCAGGTTCATACACAACATAAGTGATGTGAGAAGCTAGGTTGTAAACCTAACTAAATGGTTGTAGTAATCAATAATGTATGTAAAGATAGTTGCACATATTTTTTTAGTAAAAAGTGAACTGGCTGCGGCCATTTTCAATATCACAACAGTGTGAGAATGGCAATCTGGAATGTGTTAAAGCAGTAAGCAGTATTTTGTGCATTAATTCCACGATAAGTTAGGTTAGGTCGAAGTGGTAGTTCTAGTTCGGCCTATTATGATATCACAGTTAAGCGCAGTCCCAGTACTGAACGAATTCCAACCAACTTGGAAAGAAGTTGCTCAGTGCAAGGGCTGCACATTAAAAGCACGACTGCAATACTGAGGAAAACCAGCCTGAAAGTTAAATAGACGATGCCTATATCCTTGACATCAATGAATGATAACTACGTTAAGCTGACAGGGAGTGGAGAAATAAATAACCTAAATCTGCAGCTCGCAAGAGATGGCCATTGAAAAAGAAAGTGGGAAACGGTTTCTTCCCCATGGCAGAAGTTGTTAGATGGGAGCTGTAATCTTTTTGTGTGCCTTCCTATAAAGCAACGACCTGTAAGCATGGCCACTGTGATCAAATATTAGGAGCAATTCGAAGTGGTTCGTAGATGTGCCTTTCTATTCATCGAGGGCCAAGTGAATCTGGCAGTGGCGTAAAGTTCCTCATTGACTCAGGGTAGGTAGACGTCCCGAATGAGTTTTCGCCCAATGGCTAATTTAATCGAGGTAAGTGGCATAGCAAACTGATTGACAAGGGTTTCGAAAGGAGTAAAAGCTGTGGTGAGCTCGTCGTCCCTGCAAGTGCTGGGAATGTAACTGTGCCCAGGAACATAGACAAATGAGACTCTGAAGAGGTCGGAGAGAACCTCTAGACAGCGGCGACATTTCACGATAAGACTTCAAAGGAAATTTTATGGAATTGCTTGTGTTTTTAGTCTACCAATCTTAAGGTTGAAGACTTTACTTGCCGTCTGTGAAAAAAAATGTGGAGTACTACCAAAAACCGGTTTTAATGCATGTGCTACAGAGTTTCCTTAGAGGCTCGCTTATAGCCTTTCTGGTAATTACTTTAACAAAAATTCTATAAGAAGCCCTGGAATACATAGTTGCCAGACTGTATTCATTTGTTTTAAAAACAAATGCTGAGTGGATTAGTGCAGCTGAAGGCCACATAAACATTTTTCAGAGTGCCCTAGTGTTGTTAATTCCGTTTTATTGAATATTTTCTAGAATTCTCTCACAGTAATCTGTTGACATAATGAAACTGATTTGAATTAATTAAGAAGCTTAACTTTAATTCTTCTATTACCACTTGGAATATAATTTATGTTGCTTATCTCTGGCACATTAACAATCAAATTGTTTATAAATCTTGGTGGATTTTCGATTGTGATCTTCCATAGAAGATTATGCTCAAAGGCTTTGAAAAAAAAAAACAGGTTGTAGGTGTTTTTTTTTTTTTTTGTATGAATACAACACATCTTTAGCAGAGCCTATCAATTGATATTGACACATGAGCATGTGTGTCTTGTTTTTTTTTTTTTTAATTTATTGAACTATTGTTTGCCTGTCAGCGGGTGAATTTGTTAATGTAGTCAGTTGACTGCACACAGGCAATGGAGTTTTGAATGCCATTCAAAGACCAAGCAATTCATTCAAGAGTTTAAGAATACAAGTTGTTGTGTAATAAAACAATATTATTGTTGCTGTTGTTGTTGTTGTATTTAAATAAAAATCGGGGAATTATGGTTCCTATTGAGAAACTCATTCATTAACTTCCAGTTTGTTTTTTTTTTTTGTACTTTTTTCTATCATGCGAGTATTATAACGACCACCCATATTTTTTTCATTTTTTTTAAGTGACTGTATTTGTATTTGAACGAGTGTTTATTATTAATAAATGATATTAGAAAAAAGGGGGAGGGGGAACAGATAACAATAAGACTTCTTGATCATTCTGATCATTTTAAATGCCAAATGCTGCCTAGAATACTTAGTTGTTTCATGTAGAAAACTCGTTGGATCATAATTTGTTAAACAATTTTTCTTCTCTTCTATTTATTCAACTGCACTGCATATGCTGCTGTAAGGTATAATTAAACAATATTTTATGAAATAAATTAATTAAAAAACTTTTTAATACGCCTGTATATTGATTAGTATTTTTTTCGGTTAGCCATGCCAGCATATCGAATGCAACCCAGCCAACAAGCCCATCAATTAATGTCAACGAAAACAAAAAAAAATTTTTTTTTTTTTTCATTTTAAATTTTATTTAATTTCATAATTTGAAGTAGACAATCGCTAGCATTCTGGTTTTTCATAATTAAAATTGATGATATTTTATCACACTTTCATCACAAGTCGGTTGTCTCTTCAAGGCGGTCTGTTTAAAGCCTCAATTACAAAAATTGTTTCAGAAACTTTTCACAATTTAAGCTCAAGTAAAATTGAAAGGAAATCAATGGAAATATTTTTAGTTTTCCCGGACAGCAATAGATGCCCAATGCAAAGCAAGAAGCAAAAACGGGCAAAACGACTGTGGTCATACTTACCATATCATATCATACCATATCTTACCATACCATACCAAACCCTACATACCATACCTTCACACATATTTGGTCATTACAACCCTTCAAATGGAAATATTTTAATTTATCCCGGACAGCAATAACCCATATTGGATACCCAATATAAAGGAATAAAAAAAAAGATATAAAAAGGCTGTGGTCATGCCATACCGTACCATACCATATCATACCATACCATACCATACCATACCATACCATACCTTCACACATATTTGATCATTGCAACCCTTCAGTCAGGACTGCAACCTAGCTTCTCATACCACGACTTATGTTTGTGTGCGTTAATTTTTATACATGAGTGGCGGGATGTACAGCTGAAAGTCCACTCCCAACGACAGATTTCTTTGAGAAAGTTTTTCTTGACAATTTTATTTGGCACTCAGAGTTTTTGCCAGAAATCTGTTGAGAGTAAGTTGAGAAAGAAATTTTCACATTTCGTGTTTGTTGCAGATGTCTGTCCTAGGGTATGAACCCTGGCCTCATATCATGCTAATATGCTAAAACGCTACCTACTAGACTACGATGACTTCATACCACACCATATCAGAACATAGCCACCATATCAGGCATAAGTGCAACAAGGAACATTCAGACAGAAAAGACACCGCCAAACCAAAATTCATACTTTTTAGATATGCCTTGTAGATCGCAGAACTCATTTACATTAGTAACGTCCCAGATTCGATTGTTTTTTAAACTAACAACGTAGTCTAGTAGGTAGTCTCGTTGATAGTATGTTAGTTTGGTTTCGATTCAAACCTCACGTCAGACATCTCCAACGAACACGAAATATGAAAAAATAATATTTCTTTGGCAACTTCCCCAGCAAACGTCTGAGTGTCAAATCCACTTGCCATTAGAAATTTTCTTCAAAAACCTGTCCTACGGAGTTGTCTTTAAACTGTAGGTCCCACCACTTATACGTAAAAATAACACGCACACCATAAGTGGTATGAGTCGCTGGGTGGTAATCCCGACTGAAGAATTGTAAGGTCCAAGACACTCAGATCTTGACTTCCTTCTCATGCAGTGCAATATTTTGAAATTAAGGAAATAGGTTATGGAAAGGAGAACAGAGGAAGTACTGTTTGTGGACATTCGATTTGAATTGTATTTTTTATAAGGGGATGGCTCCTACGCATGCAGTTTACTGTATTAGAATTAGGAAAATAGTTTATGGAAAGAAGGACAGAGGTTGTATTATTTTATATAATAAGTGACGGGAAAGACCTCTGCATGTAAGGCATTCCACCTAAGGATGGTTCGGCTAAAGAACGAACTCTGCCTGTGTAATGCAGTGTGCAATACACTGGCTGCGTAAGAATATACGTTTCTTGGGAACAAGTCCCTTTAGTGCGCTCGAACAAAATTCGTTGTAGTAACGATAGAACAGTGAAACGCAAGCCACATTGCGATGATGCTTCAATGGATCAGTGGAGTTAGATATGCTACTCTCATAAGTAAGAGCACCCTGTCCTGTGGAACCATCCCATATATGAAATTAGATGAAGTGGAGCAAAAAATTAAGGCACTTGAATGCTTCTTTCGCCATTTGTGCTGGTTCCAGGGAACATTACACTGAATTTTCATGCCCAGACTTTCAAGATACTGGTTTTTATTGATCAAGTACCCATTAATTCAAAAATAAGCCTCTGCGCTTGGGATGATTTTTCGAAAAAACTAGGTTCTGTTGCCAACTGCTCCAAAGCCCATTCAGCGTCATGCGATCGCTATACATGGCCTCCGATTGCAAGCCCAAATCATTGCATATTCCTTGCAGACTCACTGGGACATTGGCAACGTTTTTAGCAGATATTGGGCTTCGGTCACGTACTAGTATTGGGCGATCGTTTACTCTACTTAATCCCCCACGTTGTCAATGGACCTGTCGTTTTTTTTTAGGTTTTAGCGAGCTGAAACAAGCAATTATTTTCAAATATTTTAGTGTAAGCCATCTGTGGTTTTTGCTTTCAAAGGCAAATACCCTTTGAACATTTGCTGTTGCTATTTGCTTGAAGTAATCATTTGACTAGACATGGCTTTGGGGGAGGGACATTTACAAATGATTGTACATTTATTTGCTTTATTATTATAAAATTTAATTAGTAGCGTCCGGTTATGAAGTCCTCTACTCCACTCATCATCATACCATCAAACCAGTTGTTTCTGAAACAAAAATACGTTGTGCAGTCATCACTGCAGTCAGTACCATAAGTAAACGCAGAACGAATCCCTTTTTTGTATCACTCTGTGTATGTGTATGTGTATGTATGTATATGTATAACCACTACTAATTAAGTAAATTAAACTGTTTTGGTTATAAACAATGTTTATAAAGCAACACTACTTCCGTTTCTCTCTTCTCCTATTGCCAGGACTTAGCTTCCTTTCTATATGGCCCGGGTGTTTTATGAAATTGTCACACTGGAGAGTATATAATTTGCGACCCGTGTAATGAGCTGTGTGTGTGTGTGTATAACCAAGTGAAATAAATATTTATGTGTGCAGTAATGAATGTAAATCGTAATAAAAAAGTATCATCAGCGTAAATAGTTTTTCTCTTTTTCTCTCGTATTTACAATGGAAAATTATGACAGAAGAAAATAAATTATTGCCACCATTAGCTTAGCACAGAACCATTATATGCATAGAGACGACACTCCTTTTACAGAGCCAACAGAAGCACACACAACCTTTTTTATGAAAGAAATAAATGGCAGGTGAAAGCAGTGAAGGCAGCAGCAGAGAACTCAGTTTGATTCCCACTCAACGTTTTTTAAAACACAAGTTTTAGGCAAGAGAAGGAACCTTCATACAATCCAGAAGCTGTAATGAAAACACCAGTGACAAGAACCTCAAAACTCATGGTAAATCTTTTACTATGACTTACATGCGTAGCAACAATATTCGCTTGTAAACATCAGGAGATCTTGAATAAATAACATGATTTAAGTCCGACATTTGATAGGGGACTAATGGAAAAGTGAAGCGTTCAAAAGTCATGTACTTTTTCACATAGCCAATCCTTTGCAAAAGTCAACCTCACCCACTGTCCTTCAAGGGCTTGGTGTCGTCCCCTGTCACGCTAACGAGGCCATGAGCGGTATAACCTTGATACCGGCTTAATGCCAGTACTTTGCACGACCGATGCACGCTCATTAATGACAGTAGGGTATCCAATTCTATTGATTCATTGGAGCATCCTTGCAATGTGGCTTGTGTTTCACTGTTCTATCGCTACTACAACGGATTTTACTCGACCGAGACAAAGGAAACTTGTTCCCTTAAATCGTATATTCTTATGGAGCTCCCGTCTTTCCCGCAGGGCACATTTGATTGTGGTTGATAAGCCAGTGAATTACACACTACATTACACAGACAGAGAGAATACGTTCTTTAGCGGAACTATCCGTAAATGTGTGTTGCACGAGCAAGATAAGGGGACTTGTTTCCGAAATTCGTATATTCTTATGGAGCACCCGTCTTTCCCCCAGAACTTATTCGTTTGTGGTTGATTAGCCAGTGAATTGCACACATACATTAACACAGGCAGACAGAATACGTTCTTTAGCGGTACTATCCGCTTATGGAACTCCTTCCTGGTGGGGTCTTTTCTGCTGTTTATAAATATGAAAAAGATTCAAATCGAATGTCCACAAACACACACCCTCTGTCCTCCTTTCCTAACATATTTCCTTAATTTCAACACAATGCACTGCATAAGTAGGGGCCATCCCCTGAGTAGTAAAAAGTACTGGAATACAATTAAAATCTTTCAAACAATTTACCAAAGTTCTAATGCATCAAGAAATATTAAATTTTTGCTGTATTTTGATACCCTGATTCCAATTATGTTTGTATGCCTCATTCTTTCCGAGTGCTTTGACATTTACAAACCTTTTAAAAATTGTTTGTTTGTTTATGATAAGTATTTAGCACGTAATTATCATTATAAATGCAATCATACTCCTTCTTTTTATACTTGCTAGAGGAATATAAAGGGTGGAGTAAAAAGTCACTCAAAAGAACTTTAAAATTTGAGAAATAATGCAGACCTCTTGGAACAACTGCATTTTACCTCTGCCTTATTGCTTGCAATTGCTGTCGCTGATGTTTGAAATGATAATGAGGCCAAGCCACTCTCAACCCCGACCTTCGATGCCTGTTAACGATATATTTCTCTAACGGAAGCCACTAATTGTGTCACACGAAGACAAATTGCATAAGGTACGAGAACAGCAGTTGCCTATGGCTTTGATATTTTATGCTGCATTAAACAGCACATTTGCGACGTTGCCCTCTAGTAAATGTAAAACTAATTTGTTTAAATGTTTTAAGTTTAAACACGAAACTGTTGTCGAGGATTTTCTTTTTTCTGTACGCATTTATTTCCACTTTAGTCGCCCTAGTCTAGTAAGTAGTGTGTTGCCTTATTAGGCATGGGGTTCACGGTTCAAACCCCAGCTCAAACATCTCCAACACACTGAAATATGAAAAAATATTTCCTCGGCAACTGCCTCTCATCAAATTTCTAGCAAAAACTCCAGCAATAACTCTGAGAGTCAAATAAAATTGCCATGAAAAAGTTTCTCAAAAAATCTGTCGTTCTGAGGCGACTTTAAGACCGTAGATCCCCGGCACTCATGTATAAAAATTAACATACACAACATAAGTGCTGTGAGAAGCTAGGTTGCAGTCCTTAGTGAAAAGTTGTAATGAGACCAATTATGTATGTGTGTGTATGTATGTAATCGAACAGATGTAGCTCCAGCAAGGTGGGCGTTATCAGTAGTAGAAGTTCGAAAAACCCTCTTTGATTGAATTTGGCCAATGGCAAGGTTCTGTTGAATTTGAAGAGAGCTGTTGCTTTTGGCTTACTCACATACACGTGCGAGACTTAAGAAAACTTCACAAGAAAAAGCCTGTCGTATTCCAATCGCACGATCTTGGTGGCCAGCTCACATCAAGTGAAAACAAATTTGCATGAGTATGTAGCACTGTTCTTTAACTAGCCATAGTCTAGTAGGTAGCGTGTTGGCTTATTAGGCAGTAGGCTAGAGCTTAAACGACAGGTCAGACATTTCGAACGAAAAAAAAAAATAATTCTTCCCAGCAGATTTCTGGCAAAAACCGAGGGAGTAAACAAAATTCCCATGAAGTGTTGCTCAAAAATCCGTCATTCGGAATCGACTGTAAACTGCAGATCCCGCCACTCATCTAAAACTAGCGAAACTAGGCTGTAATCCTGACTGATGGGTTATAATGACCAATTTTGTTTGCATGGATGTATGTATGAATGTAGCACCGTCCTATTAAATTCAAAGGCCGTTGGTGTCCACATCATTCAATTCGGACCAAAAGAAGTTGGTCTATAGTGGTCGTCGTTGAGAGAAGAACAATCGTTTTCAAAGGAATATGGGCCGATCACGTCATTTCGAATTTCACATCAAATAGTCTCTGTTTTTGAAGTCTTTGGACGTTCGGGGATCTCTTGTGTATCGGTGGCATCATAAATTTATCATAAATTTTGTTTCTACTCATGTATCAACAGTTGAAGTTCGAAGGACCATCTTGGACGCTGTGGCAGAAAGCGACAAAAGAGTTGTATGTTGGTAATCTAAGGCTTTACGACAGTTTTTGCAATGTTGTTTGAGGGCATCTAGGATTTTTCATTTAAATGATTTCAAGCCTTTAAGCATTTGTAGGTTACGTTACCTCGATCATAAATATAATGGCTTAGGAAGCCTATTTCTTTCTTCTTGATTTGGTAACTTTAAAGTAAAGCAAACCCTCATACCCTGCTACTCAGCACTCTACAGAAATCTCTCGTTCATACTGAATTCAATCAAGTGTAGGTTGCCTGAATTGAAATTCAATAAACGTTGTTGAAATAAAACATGTTGAAGGCATATTAATAAACCATTAAATAACAACAACAACAACAACAACAACAACAACAACAAGCAACCAACCAACATTTTAAATTGAAATAAAAAGACCATTAAAGGAGAAAACAAAACAAAACAATTGAATTTACTTGTCCACTGTAATACGATCAACATTCAATGCATTTGAGTTTGAGTGTGACGAGGCATCAAACATCAGCAGCAAAACAAATCAAATCAAAAATTCAAGACAGGTTCGATGTAAAACGGTCGCCAACAAGAATAATGATAGACGTTCGAGACAGTTGTAGGTGTAGGTTTCAACACTCTTTGAAATGTTAAAATGAAATCTGGGGGAATGAACAAACACACACACACACGTATTTAAAAATTACAAATACCACGGTGGTAGGAGAAGCCCCTCTGAAAGCAACATTTGCGTATTTGTATGGTTTAAAGTGTTAAAGAAATAACGTGAAGCCATTATCAAACCAGCAGAATTTCTTTTTTTTTCTTTCTTTCTTATTGTAGATCACTACAGGTAGGTAGGTACTGATCAAGAGTTCGATGAGTATTCCTTTTTTGTTCTCCTTATTTCCTTTGAAATTCAAAAAAATTTCGTATTTCCTGAAACCTTTTTATGCAAATTAAATGCCTTGTTTTTGATAGTAATTTGAGATCGAATTTCGTTTATTTTTCTTACTGATTTTCAATGATCCTTAATGATCATTATGTGGTTGTAGTTGCAGTTGTAGTTGTAGTTTATAAAATATGCAGGAATTTTTGAATTGGAATTTATTATGCGTCATGTTTAAAGTTTTGGTTTTCTTTGTTATTTCTAGCAAGTGTGCGAAGTTAGGATTGCTAGGTTTTCACTCAAACCATCACTGACGATTCTATTCTGCATTTGAAGCAAATCATTCTTAATTCAGGAATAGAAAAATCTGAGGTTTAGTCAGTTCCTTTTATAAGCATTTAATTCAGCTTTAATAGCCATGAAAACCATGTGGCACACATTTTAGGTTACTCAGAAACGATATATAAAGTTGCCTTGAGTAATGATTTTAGAATTATTGGTCTCGGGTTGAACTGAAAGTGTTTTTCTGTCATAAGAATCCATCTTACATGACACCCGCACGCGATGACATTTAAGACATCCATTCCGCCTAGTAGGTAGTGTGTAGGCGTTACTAGACGTGTGGCCACGGTTCAAACCCCAGATCAAACATCTCAAACAGAATGGCGACTGCCTCTCAGCAAAATTTCTGACAAGAACTCTGAAAATAAAATAAATTGTCATGAAAAATTTCTTAAAAAATCTGTCATTCGGAGTCGTCTTTGCACTACAAGTGGTGTGAGAAGCTAGGTTGCAAAACCTGACTGAAGGGTTGTAAAGATCAATTGTGTATTCCAGAAAAAAGAGCTAGCAAATGACTGATACAAATATACGCACGTTGACTTGAAGTTAAAAGGCAACATTAAAATCGACTGAAGATGCAGAGTAGCGAATCACGGTAGCATCTTTCAGGTCGGCAATATAGAAAGCGGTGGGAAATTATTGTTGACCAACAAATTTCATATCTGAGGTAGCCAGGCGTCTATCAAAGCACTGAATTCTAACGTGATAAACTCCAAGATGTTGGCCTTTGGCAGATACATGAATTCATACTTGGTCATCACAACCCTTTAGGTCAGGACTACGAACCTTAGCTTCTCATACCAATGATGTTGCGTGTGATAATTTTATACATGAGTCCAGGGACTACAGCTTCAAAGTCTACCTCCAAATGATAGATTTTTGGAAAAACTTTTCATGGCAATTTTATTTACGCTCAGAGTTTTTGCCAGAAATCTGTTGAGAGGAAGTCGCCTAGGAAATTTGTTCATATCTGTCGCTGCCGCAGATAGCGTTTCATAGCATATGGGTACCAGAAAACATTCGCATTCTAGGTAACTGCAGAGCGAAATAACCGGCACAACACAACCATTGAACTCTCCAGTGTATTCTCGACTTTCCCTGTAAGCATGCAAGCTTATAACTCACAATGCGGTCGTAGGATTTCGTCAACAATAAATGGGTGGCTTTAAGCGTCAACAGAACGGAGTAGAAAATCCAATCTTGAATGGAGGGCGCATGGAAAGTCTGCTTAAACTACAAAGCAGTCAATGCGGTCATCAATTCTGTCAACAATAAATGGCAGGCTTCAGATCTTAGCAGAAACCATGGAGAGTCTACTTGCTGCTTCCATTATGGTTGCCGGGGTTATTACGGCGAATTGCATACACAGCGTATTGATCTTAGAAACTCTGTACAGGATTTCTGTAGAAGCTGCAGAGTTGAGGAGTTAGAAGAGAATGATTGTTTTTCAAGCATGTGAGGCCATTGATCTTGGAAACTTTGCAAATGATTTCTGTAGCAACTGCAGTGATAGGGAAGAAGGAAGCACATGCCCCGCGCTGTGTCCAGGAAGAAAAAGACAGACCAAGACCCACTAATAATAGACGGATCTCGATCACCTTCACGCCCTCCCATTGTCAGTCTTCATCAGAAAGTCTGAGTGGTTATGGGACTAGGGGATAAATAAAAAAACTGTCTTATTACAACAAAGCCCTACGTGCCTAATTGTGTCCATTGAAACTACTGGTGTGGACAACGACCTCAACTCTACGCTGAGAGTAAAATAAAATTTGAAATGAAAGTTCTCAAAATTTGCCTTTTGAAGACGACATTAATAGTAGGCGCTGCTGCTAATAAAATTAGCACAAGCAACATGTATGGTGTGAGAACTAGCTTGTAGTCCTGACTAAAGGGTTTTTTGGAAGAATTTAAAAATTTCTTGAAGGAAAAAAGGCTTAAAAGAAGCCTAAAAATGATTCAATTAAAAATTTTAGGCTCTACAAATTTTCTAAGCCTTTATGCCTAATATTTTAAATTAGCATGCATGTCCACCATTTGGCAATCCCTAGTTGAAGCTCTTGTAAGTAGTTAGTTTGCCTTCAGCTTACCTTGTCTGTCTGAGCTTGCTTTGCTGCAGAAATCTTTGGTATTTATGATACGCGAGTAGATTATATTTCACTACTGCCTGGTAAATAATTCAAAATCATTGTTGTTGTTACTGTTGTTGTAGTTGTTGTTGTTGTTATTATTAACACAAGAGATTTTCGTTTTCAATATCATTATTATGGTAGCAGAACAACAAACCGATTTGAAGTATCAAGTAGCAGTAGCAGTCTATCGTACTGTCTGTCATTGCTTCATAGGTTTGATGTGTTTATTGTTGTTGTTGTTGTTGTCTTTAGTAACATGAATAATTCACGAGCATAAACGTGTGCCAGCCAATACAACAATTCTGGCAATAGAAACTATACATGAAGATTAGTACAACGTAGTTGGATATTTCAAGAGGCAATGTTTATACTTCATTGTGAGGCTGTTACTCTCTTATTCTACACAAATTGACGGAAAGTACAATCGTCTACCATACTTGTTCGAAAGTTGATATTAAATTACCGAAATTGTTTAAAGCAAGTCCATGGATATTATTTTCATTATGAACTCATGGGGTTTTTGTCATTTTATTTCTCTTTTTGCGTTCAGATTCAATGCCAACACTTGCGAAAGATGCCAACAGAAATAAAAAATTTCATTCAAATGTTACCATGGTCAACAAAGTTAATTCTTCTTGGACTTTTTAAGTTCGTTTTTAGCCGAAAAAAAATAATTAAAAAAACGCCTACTTTTTTTCAAGCATAAATCAATACGTGGCCTTAAATAACGCCAACTGTCAGTTGCACTTTCAAATAAGCATACCGCAAAGGGGATTAAATTTGTTCTTCTTTTTTTCTTGGGTTCAAAAGAGTCTTTCTTAATGATTACTAAAGTATTTAAATGCCTAAAGCGTTTCAAAAATTAAAAGATTTTTGTTCTTCAAAAGCCTGAAGAGAACATACAGCAACAGATTTTTGTTTAAATTCAGAGTCTCTTCTGCAAATACGATTAAAAAAGTATTTGAAATGTTTTGTATTAAGTTCGAGTAAAATTTCTTTCAAATTAGAAATCAAATCAACGGCAAATTTGGATCAGGCAGATAGTTTACTTAGCCCATTTGATTGGAAGGAAGAATGGCATTGTGTTTGATCTGCAGTTTGTGTTTGATCTGCAGTTTGTTTCGTTCCTATGAGCAAGAACAGAACTGATTCACTTTCCTATTTATTTTCTTACTTAACTAGCCATTAACAACCCAATTGAAGGATTTCGGTCGTCCTTAACACCTTTTTAGGCGCCTCTGCTTCTTGCGCGCCTTCTTCAGTTAATCACACCAATCAATAACACGGCTTCCTCGATTTGATGTTTCCAACGCGAACAAGTTCGTCCTCTTCGTCGTTAAGGAGCTCATACAGCTCATTGCTGTATCGGATGCGAAAATTATCACCAACTCGCACAGGACCGAAGATCTAACGTCACACTTTTCTCTCCAATACTCACAAGACTACTGCATCACTGCTTAATAATATTCATGCCTCTGTGCTTCATCAATTTTTGCATGCCTACTGTCCTTTTGGTAGGCTAGGGTGGGATGACCAAAAATTGGCATGAGTCCGAAGTGAATTCGCCATAGTCTAAGAGGTAATGTATTGGCTATTAGACGGTGAGCCACGGCTTAGAAACCCAGCTCACGTCTTCAACAAAGGGAAATAAAAATATTACTTCTTCAGTGACATCCTCTCAACAGATTTCTGGCACAATCTCTGAGATTCAAATAAAATTGCGAAAGTCTGTCATTTGGATTCGATATTAAACTGTAGCCGTTGCTACTCATGCGTAAAATTAACCTACCGACATAAGTGGCGGTGAGAAACTAAGGTTTTAATCCCGACTGAAGGTTTGTAATGTCCAATCATGTATGTATGTATGGAAGTTAACACATGCAACATGTATGGTTTGAGAAACTAGGTTGTAGTCCTGACTAAAGGGTTGTATGGGAGAATTAAAACAATTTCATGAAAGAAAAAAGTTTTTGAAAAGCTTAGGAGATGCCTAAAGTGATTCCAATTAATATTGTAGGCTCTTCGAACTCTCTAAGCCCTATATGCATAATATTTTAAATTAAGCATGCTTGTCCACCATTTTGCCAACCCTAAATGAAGCTCTAGTAAGTAGTCCAATCATGTATGTATGTATGGATAGTTGTCCATCATCTTAGAGTTCATCACATTAGAGTTCAGTGCTATTGATAGCAGCCTGCCTGGTTATGCCCGCTTGAGAATATCTTCATTCCCCAATTATTTTCGCCACTTTCTGTATTGCCACCACAACCACCGCCTGAAACAGGCAGGCTTATAGGGCAGGATGATCCGATCGATTTCAATGTTTCCATTTAACTTGAAGACATCGGCGTATGAACTGTACGTAGTCCTTTGCAACTTTCCTTTCCGCAATGGATGCTCTAAACGTCATTGTAAGGCAGTGTCATGTAGAATCGTATCTTATGCCTTCAAGATTTCAGATACCTACTCTAATCGCTTCAAATCTATTACGAGAACACTTAATAATTTTAAGACAATCCTCCCACATTTGTCTCTTGCCATTTAAACCCCATAAATATCGAGAAACA
>QOCX01002282.1:8452-23547 GCA_005959815.1 Sarcophaga bullata | reverse complement strand
TTTTTCGTTTCCTTCAATTTTTCTTTACTTACACTTACACACGAATATTCTACGTCCAGCGTAGAAGGTGGTAATTGGTAATGGGGCGGTTGTATGCAGGACCTTTTTCTTCCTTCTTTTGCTTACTGTCAACTATCGGCTATTGTTCGTTGTAGGTTGGTTGGTTGGTTGGCTATTTGCTTTATGTTTGAGTTGAAATTATTTCTATTTTGCTTATTATAATTTTTCCCTTATTTTTTTCTATTTTTCTATTTATTTTTTTTTTTGTAAAAAAAGAAAAATAAGACAAAAAAAAAATAGAAACAGAAACAGGAAGAGGTAAGAATTTTTGGAGCATAACATGGGATTCTTGCGTCTGTTTTTTCTCGTGTTATTCCTCTCAATTTCAGAGATAAGCAACCAACAACAATACAAAAAAAAAAAAAATAGAAATGTTAGATTGTCATTCTGTGCCAATTATTATTTCTTGCTTTCCTGTTTTTACACTGCTTACACTAAACCTCTCCATTTCGCTTCTTGTTCTGTTGGTTTTTTTTGTTTGAGATGGGGTTGTGTGGTGGTGTGGTCAAAAAAGTACTGGTACAATGTCCCCTGGTCGTTGTTTCATGTACACTTCTGTTCACTGGGGGGTTTTGCTAGCGACGAAGAACGAACGTAAGCAGCCCCAGTTGGACAAAAATAAAATGGAATCAAATTAAAAATAAAGTTTATGTGACATTTTTAATAATGGTCATCCTTACAAAAAAGCAACAACAAAAAAAAGAAAAAAAAACAAAATTAAACAAAAAATTTTTACATTCTCATTTCGTAATAAACATTATTCTTATTGCCCTTTTCTACTTTACATTGCTTCCTTCCCCTACCCAATTTGGTCAACTCGTACTACTTTCTTGGCTTTTTATTCCATTCTTGCTATTATACAATACATACATACATACATACACACACACCCATGCTATAGTTTGATATAAAAATTCTATTTTTTTTTTATTATGTACCTTTTTAAATGCTTAAATCTATCCTTTTAGTGACCATCCTTTGCCATTCATTCTGCCCCCTCTCTCATATCTTTGCCAATAAATAGATTGTGTCCATTTGTCATGTGTTCCATTGTGACGCCATATTTGCTCATGAAAATATGTATTTACAGTTATTTTTCTCGTTTACTCTTTCCCTCTATCTCCCTTTCTCTCTCTCTCTCTCTTCATATACATATTTTGTATCCTTTTTTGTATTGTCATGGCGTTTATGAATGTTGTGGATCCAAAAGAGGATTTTTTTTTTCATTCATATTATAAATGTTGTTAATATTACACACACATACACATAAGCACTCAATACACAAAAGCCAACAATATGGCTCTATAACTGTTCATATCTGTAACTGTATCTGTGTTCGTGTGTGTGTGTGTGTATGCGGTATATTTCATATCAAATTTATTTTGGTTGGTACATGAAGCAGATTTAAAGCAGTTTAACGCTCTTCTCTATCGTTTAGGATTCTTTTATGTCGTCATTTTGCTGAAACAGCAACAACCATATTTGTCCCCAAAAATTTATGAACCACATGCATAGGCAAACACACACCCCCACACGCACACACACATCATACTGATTGTTAAGCTTGTTAAAAAAGGATACCATCTACCATACTCCCCATTTTCACTCGCATTCATTCGTCCTGTGTGTGTATTTAAGAGCTACAAAAGCAATCCCCCCCAATGGTCAAACGGTTGCCATTCATTCAGTCAACCCTTATTAAATATTTTTTTTGGTACAGTAGTCCATAACGAAAGGGTCACACGAATTTATACAATACGATACAATTATGATTGTAAAGTTAAAACCACAATAAAATCTGGATTTATTTGAAATTCAACTAAAAGAGAGCAGGAGAGGTTGGGTGGTGGCTACAATTTTAATTCCATTTCGTTTATGCATTACGCATTTCATTGACTCACAGATGGTTTCGATAAAATATTTATTGTTTCTTATGGAATGGGATAAATGAGTTGATTTTGTATTAAATTTTGTAAAATGTATTCCTTTTCGAATACATGACGATATATTGTGAGAAATTTAAATTTAAAATTTTGAAAAATTCAATTCATTTGGTTGTTGTCTCCGCTTAAAGTTTATATTTTATGGTTATAAGTTCAAATCAATCAAATGGATGAATTTCAGTCACTAAAGTGTGACTCGAATCAATTACAATTCCCAGCTCAAACGTATTGTATTCTAGAAATTATTTACGTTCTTCGAACAGTGGCTTCCGCACTTTGACGGTAGATTTCGGTCAGCTTGTTGATGCTACATCTAACAAATTAGTTGTCATTTACTCCGATCGATTTGTCAAATCGCAATGAATGACCACGGGCAGTGACGTGTGTTCGCTGAATGGTCTTTGAAACAGTTGGTAACTGACACCGATTTTCATTGGAAAATCATCATCAACGATTGGGACTATTTTTGCATGAATTTATATGCGAACAATATTGTCGGCCTTGGGACGATACCAGTCTAAATGAGATCAAAGAGCATTTAATACATACCGAAAAAGTTACTATTTAGTATGGATTTTGGGCTATCTGCGCAATAGGCGTGTACTTCTTTGAGAACGATGTTCTTTTGGCCAGAATTGGATGATCTGGCACCATATACGAAATATTAGAAACTCATCACTCTTCCCCTTTAATTCTCTAAGGACATGGTCACCTCATGTGAAGGTGATATGAACTGACCACCAAGATCGCTCTATTAGACCCCGTTAACTTGCAGGCGTATTCAAATTAACCATTAATCACAGCGGTTTTCATAAACATGCAATCACCATCATCCTTAGTTTTCGAGATAGAATCCTAAAAGCGCAAAAAAAACCGCTTTAGGCTGCATTTGAGTGAATAATATTATGTTGAGAATTGATTTTTCCTGAAATTCTTAGAGTCGTCGTAATCTAGCACCTAATGTGTTGGCCTATTAGAAGCGAACCTAAACCCAGCTTGAACCAACCTCAGCTCAGACATCTCGAATAAAGCAAAAAATGAAAAAATATATCTTCGGCGACTTCCTCTCAAGCAAATTTCTGGTTAAGGCTCTAAGAGTAAATAAAAATGCTATGAAAACATGTGGTGTAAGAAGCTAGACCGTAATCCTGACTAAAGGGCTGCAATGTCTAATGAAGTAAGTAAGTAGTTTTAAATGAAAGCGAACCTACCGCCTCTACAAAATGCAACGTTCTACAGTTGAACATGACAAATCTTAAAAAAAAGATAACAACAAAATTTACATGTCATACGGTAAACAGAAATTAAACGAACAAACTAGTAAGAAAATATGAGGAAAAAACAAAATAAGATTCAAAAACTCAATAACAACAAGTCATAGAAAGATGTGAAGCGGCCAGTAATACAAAAATTAATGAGAATAAATAGAGCGAAGAACAATGCGTGCTACGTGTTGAGACTTGAGTCTGTAATCGAGACTTGCATTAAAAAGTAGAATGTTAAACACAGATGGAATACGCTAATCACGATAAGTGTTGATCGTTGTTAAAAAGATCGTGAATAAAATTAGGAGCGCGAGGTTCAATGGTTGTATTTTCGATAAATAAGGGACTTTTGTAAATAAAGTATTTATAAACATAATAATATAAAAATATCGATGACGTACATAAAAAAGTGGTCATTATAACTTCATTACAGCAACATACCACCCATGTAGTGTGTGCTAATTTTATACAAGAGTGGTGGAACCTACAGTTTAAAGTCTACTCCAAACGATAGATTTTTGAGAAACTTTTCATGGCCATTTTATTTGTTCTCAGAGTTTTGCCAGAAATCTGCCGACAGGCAGTCGTCGAACAAATAATTTTTACATTTTGTTTTAGTCTGAGATGTCTGACTTAGGGTTTGAACAGCGGGCTCCTGTCTAGTAGTCTAACACATCACCTACTAGAATACGGCGACACAAATTATTTTCAATTTCTTTTATTTTACATGCAATCTACGAATCTACGATAAACACCCTTTTTTTCAAAATTTAGAAAACGTAACATTGAATATAATGAGTATAGCTGTACGAAGCTTGTCTGTTTCAGAGTTACCAGGTTTATGCTTACGTAATAGAAAACCTTGATGACCTTTGCGTTTACCAATCAAATTCAATGTAAGAAACTAGGATTTAAAAAAAAATGAGCAGAGTTGTCAATGAAATATTGTTTTACAAATCCAATAAGACATTTCAAGAGAATTGTGAAGACCTTAACGACGAAGAGTATTCTTATACGAAGATTTTTTCAAAACGTTTAATTTGTACCCCATATCTTCAAAAGTAATATTTGTTGGTCGCCGTAGTCGAGTAGGCAAAGCTACGGTTCAAACCTAGGATCTTCAACTAAACAAAGTATTAAAAAATATATCTTCGGCAACTTCCTTTAGGAGAATGCTGGCAAAAACTTTGAGAGTAAATAAAATTATCATGAAAGCTTCTCCAGAATCTGTTGTGCAGTGTTGAAATTAAACTGTAGGTTCCATCACTCATGTACATACTCGTATAAAATTAACATACACAACATAGGTAATATAAGAAACAAGGTTGTAATCCTAACTGAAGGCTTGTAATGATCAATTATGTAATTATGTATGTACGTATGCAATATTTGGTAATGGACTGTAGACTTCATTTTCCTGTCTCCACGAAATAACAAATTTTTACAACGTTTAAGCAGATTAAGCCTGTACTGCTGAAAGTGCATTTTTTTACAATATGTTTTCTTAAATTAACTATAAAGATGTCATTATAAAAGGCGTTTATATTATTTTAATATTCTTGATTTAATAATAAAATAAGACATGTTTTCCTTCTCCAAAAAAGAAATCACTCTCGTTCTGCATAGGACAATTAATAATAACCCCTTGACGTAATTAATTTCTTTTATAATGCATGTTAAGGGTTAAGTTGTCTATTTGAAATTCTATTTTATTTTCTAGTTCGCAATAAAACCATAAAGATTCAATTAATCAATATCTACTCTTATAATTATAATAAATCAACTTTAATGTAATTAAAGTTAAATCAACTATCTATGTATGTATGTACATACGTACGTATATATACAGCTTAACAGTAACGCCTATTCATTGTTGCAAACAAATGTCTTCTAATCAAATTGAAAAAAAAAGAAAAAACAAAATAATAATAAAAGAAGAATAAGAATGAAAAAACAACAAATAACAATAACAACAAACATTAATAATTTCAAAAGAGTTCAAAGAGTGATGCTGTAAAAACAAACAACCACCCTCTCATATCTCTGAATACCAGAATAAATATGACAATGAAACCCTTTTGCAGAGAATATACGCAGATATTAGCGGCACTAATAAACTGATGCCATTCTGAATAAAACAGAATGAAAAATATGATTTCAAATGAAACAAAAAACAATAACAATGAGGAAAAAATTCATAAATTTATTGAGACAAACAACAAACAGATGTACTGCAGTGATACAGCAAATCAAATCAAATAAAAACGGACACCTTAACTAATGAGGTGACAACAAATTTAACGCAACTGGTAACAAAAATTTTACAACAACAACAGTAACATCAAAATATATCAAAAAAAATCTTAACAAGTGTACCTCAAAGTTAAGTTAAAAAAGAAAAGGAAAAAAACAGAAAAACCGTTCGAGGGTAAAGGGAGTAAAAGGCAAACTAAATGGCGAAAGACATGAAAAATGATAAACAACTTGGAAAACAATTCACTTTTCGCCTATGCTCTCACTTATGGTATTTAATATGCGACAACACTGTTTAACAAAATTTTTTTTCTTCTTCTTTATAACAACAGCAACAACAACAAATAGGAAATCATATGTCATCATTATTAACACCAAAATGATTTCAAAAGAAAATATGCACACACAACAAAAGGCCTTTTTTTAGAAGTAAATTTCTACCATATGCCAGTTTATTGTTTAAAGCGGATAATTTTAAAATAATATCATAATCATAACATAGATATCTCACAGGAGAGCGAGAGAAAAAAAAAAGCATACCAAGCAACAGGGTTGTTTACCATCTCCGTTGTACAACTGAAAGGCACAACACGACACACGACACGACACCCTTATGAAATTATTACATTGTGGACGACGGATGACAGGTTTTTCTTCTTTTTTTCTTCTTTTTTTTTTGGAATTTTAAAATTTTACACTTTTCATAAGCCGCATTATTTGCCAAAGATGTTAACACTTTAACGTAAATCAAATTATAAAACGAGAATTCCGAAAATACTTACAAGAACAGTGCGGGTGATCTAAATATAAGCATTAGTATACCATTTACCATTAAAAATTAAAAATAATTCTGTGAATTGAAATATTCTTTTGGTTTTTATCAGATTATATGATAGATATTGGGAAAATTACAACAGAAATAATGCTTTTAGATAGGGAGGTTGAAGTAGAAGAGACCAAACAACAGTCTCATGTCTATTGCCATAAACTGAGCCATCATGTAGGGTTGTTGTGCACTCGCCATTAGGAGTTCTGGTTCAAACTTCCTAAAATGTTTTTAGTTTACTCCTCTAAGATGCGTTATGTCATCCCCAAAAATATTTAGAGGTCCAGCTTACGACAGCTGGGTAATGGCACAGAAAGTGCTCCATCGTTTCGATGTCATCACCGCTTGCCATGCATTCATCATTTTCCACCTCATCAGTACGACTCACGTGCACATATAAGGTTAAGCTTCACTTCAGTAAGCCAATTGGCGTGTTAAAGTTGCACTTATTGAGTTTTCAAATACTCAAGGTTAGATTCATTCCAAAGTACTACTCTGTCATTATTCCACAATCGTCCAAGTGACACTAAAGCTGTCTTTAATACACTTGAAGGCATTGCATTTTCCAAACTAATGGTACGCAGTAATCTGCTTCTATTATTCAGAATATACACTTTCTTACTCCAATAATCTATGGTGACTAGGTACGTATGTATATAATGAGTACCGTTTCATGCCTGGATGAAATTGGTACTGGCCTTTTTACACTCAAGGATGGTCTTTGATCGCGTATACCTATTATTGCCCTAATTGTCATTTGACTATCCGTAAAAATAGGTCAAGTCTCTAAAGGTCAAGTCTAGTAGGTGTAGTCCAGCTGGTAGTGGGTTGGCTTATTAGACGTCTGGCCACGGTTCAAATCCCCGGTCAGACATCCAAACGAATTATGAAAAAATATTTCATCCGCGACTTCCTCTCAGCAGATTTCTGACAAAAACTCTGAGAGTAATTGAAAATGCATGAAAAGTTTTTCAACAATCTGTCATTCAGAGTTGACTTTAAACTTTAGCACCCGCCACTCATGTATAAAATTAACACACACAATATAAGTGTTAAGAGAAGCTAGGCCGTAATCCTAACTAGAGGATTGTAATGACAAATTATGTGTGCACGTAATTAGTTGTTTTTGATATGATAGGCAACCAGCCGGATAACTATGCTTCAAGCGAGAAACCGCTCACTGTCTTAATTATACTCTGGTGATACGACTTGTATCTCTGGTTGATCTAGTAAAGGCCGCCTCATACAAAACCTGAATTTCTATTGTTTCCAATGCCTTTATAGGTGATGTTCCCGTTGCCTAACTTATTCCTAAACAACACATTCGTTAAATCCCTTGAATTATTCGAATGTTGCATTTCTGTTCCATTGATGTCCACGACACTACTGAAGCATAAGTTAGAATACGTTTGTTTAAGCTCTTGTAGATACCTTGTGTTTTTGTTGGAAACTCCATTTAGAACCTATGGTTGTCCTACATATGGGCCAAAACTTAAGGGACTTTGCTGTCCTATCTTCCAGATGCTGTCTCCATTTCAGTTACAACGTCAGTTATAACACCCAAGTATTTCACTGGGTTGGCTATCCTAATCGCCTTTGTTAAGAAAGCGAATTTATGACTTCAACTATTCGAATATCCCGTACTGTTGCCGTAGTAGAGAGAGAGTTATAATTTAAAAGTTAACCCTAAATGGGTTCTACTATATCATTAACATCCCCCTTATTTCTAAGGGAAAAAACGTTTAAATGAACAGGACAAAGTGCATAAAAAACACTTTTGTACACATTCATGCGTAATTTCATATAAATACGGGAAATCTATTATTAAAATAATGAAATGAAATGAAATGAAATTTTAAAATGCCTTTCCACTTCTTTTTTCTTTTTTCTTCGTTTTGCAGAATTACCAACAACATCAAGAACAGTAGTATTGCCATTGCCATTGCCATTACCATCTTTCGATCGGCATTATAATCATAATCTCTATGAACGTACAATTTGAGCATGGGGAATGTGTATGTAAAAGTGAATTTTGAAGAAGAATGAGTTTCTATTACCATACTCTGCTACTCATTGTGTTTTTTTGTTGTTTTGTTTTATGAAAGCCACTAAGCGAAAGGGGAAAGGGTCTTTAAAGTACCATTTGTGTTGTGTGTGTTGTAAAGCCGCTCTCATCATCCTCTAACGATGAGCATACAATTGGAAAATTATACACTTGTGTTGCATTTTTTTTCTTTCCTTCTTTATTATTCCTTCATTTATTGAATTGAAGGTAGCTAGGGTTGACAACGACAACAAATAATTTAAATGTCAACTTTTCTACTCTCTTATATCATACTTCTTGTGTCCTTGTGGGCCTTACTTTTTTTTTAAATTTGTTTCTTTCTTTTTATTGTTTAAAATAAATTTTGCATATTAATTCACTTGTTCTTTTTGTGGAACAAAAAAAAAAAAATAATAAAAAACGAATGTAAATTAATGTAAAAAAGGGGGTGTTGCAGTACTTTCTGTTCGTTCGTTTTGATTGTATTTTTTATAAAAGACACAAGAAGAAGGCAGTGTTTTAGAGTTGATTGAGAAATATTTCCATTATTTTTATTCGTATTTTTTTATTTTTATTACATCGTCATTTGAAATGTTTTTTTGTTTTCTTTCCATTCAGTCAACGTATTTATTTTGATATAAACAGCTGCGTTGTTTTAAAATTTATGACTTTTTATGTTTTTATGAACATTTTTCAAAGTCATATTTTAAATCAGAGAGAGAGAGAGAGAGAGAGAGAGAAGAAAATTATTTATTAGAGGAACTAATTTCCATAATAAAACAACGCCCACTTCTTTTTTATTTTTTATTAACCTTGATGGGTACTTCTTTAGTTTATTCTAAAAAGAAGGAGGAGAAAAATAGCATTACAGGATACAAGGACATTTGAGTAGAAATTTGAACATGTGCTTAATACAGGTTCATTACTTAATTGAGTGGCTTAAGGTATAACTCTCGATTAAGCCGAAAAAAATTCTACAGAATACGAACAAAACTTAGGTTATATTGCATGGTAACCTGATTGCCATTAAGAGATTCTAGAACAGTATGAATGACAATGTTTTCATATTTCCTTTAAAAGACAATAAGCATTCGTTATACGTACGAGTATGTATATCGGTTAACCTAAATAGTTTTTAGTGATAGGCGCTCATCTATTGCTTTCTTGCTATGACATCCTGCTTATAACTGACAGTTAAATAGTTTCAGAGCAGTGTCTGATGAAGTGGTACGGGTATTGGCAAAGACAACACCGATAGACATATTGGCGGATGCAATAAGACGTCTTGAGTATCCAACACGAACGGCGTAGGAACGAAGAACTTTCATGCACAAATGGCAATCCCGTTAGAAGAACAGTTTAAAGGGAAGATAGTCATTTTACCATAAACTTAATACATTCCCTTGGTTAGAGAACGAACATTGCGAGCTGAACCCAATTCTTGACTGCTCATGTATGCTTTCGGAAATACCTGCATAGATTTGGACATGATACCTCTCCTATAGTGTCCAAACTGGCGTAGACAAGGAGGAAGATGTGGAGGATGAGGATGCTTTACGAGATATAGCATGGCTGAGGTTAATGGCTCGGACCTCCAAAAATTGGAATTATGAAAGCGTTAATTCCCTTGATATGGAGAACGCTTTTAAAGCTATACCAGACGCGCTGAAGTCATACTAGGCAGTTGGAAGGAAATAGGTGGCATCAGCATGGTTTGATATCGTGCAGACTTTTGTTGGAACTCAAGTGTCTGTCCCTCAGCTCAAGACAAAAAAAAAGTCCTGCTAATACCGATCGAAGCTATCGGCGAATAAGAGCTCAAATTGTTTTATTGATTTCATATCCAAAAATAAAGGTGACGTCTATAGAAATCCAGGTAACCTGTTTCCTATTTTTATTACCCGGCATGGCCGTTACAACACAGTCCTTTCGCAACGGAAAACGAAAATTTCTTGTTTTTAAAAACAAAACAAAATTCTCGTCTAAGCATTATGTTGTTGTTGTTTGTTGTTTTTTTATTTTACAAAATTTTACTCTCAAACAAATGATTCGAATAGTTTGGTAAAAAAAAATTTAAGCACTTTGGACATGTCAATGGGATGTTTCTGTTTCTCTGTTTGTATTTCCAATGCAATGAAAGGTATTAAGTTATCAAAGCTCATGGTATTGCTTATGGTATCTGGCTTCTTAAGCCAGAATATTCGCTTCCTCATTTCCGCGCACTCCTTAATGACTAAGTAACCATATAATGCATACTGGAGTAATCGTTACTCGCATTTTTAAATTTCAAGATGTTTATTGGTTCTGTGATTCCGAATCCTGTTATTACTCAAGTTGTCAATACAATACGGCTAAGATAATCACCACCGATTACGTTCCTGTAAGCGAAAATAAGTTAAGCTAATCTCGCAAATATACGCCACTAAACTAAAAAATTATAAAATAAATGACGCGGATTCATGGGAAAGATAGCCCGATGAGAATGCGTTAATATTTCAGAACGCAAATTCCTTCTACACACGGTTGATGTTTAAAGGCCTGATTGGGCAATCGAAAAACAAAATAATTTGGTATGAACATTGATATTCGAATTGGTATTAAATAAAAATGACTACTTAAGAAATTGGGTGCCCTGATAGTCTAGTGGATAGTATGTTGGACTATTAAGGTTGTGGATACGATTCCCACCAGAGCCTCTGGCCTGTCACATTACACCGAGCATAAGTTACTCGGCTTGTAATAATTAAAATATAATTTGTAATTGTATCCTAATTATTTAAAAACAGATCTACTCTCTTAAAGAAATGTTTAAAAAGTTACAGACTTATTGGCCTAGAAAGCTTTAATGCTGATCCGGGAATTAAAAATCTTTCTTATTAGAAAATGTCTATTTGAGATGAAAACCTGTCAATCATACTACGTTTACTTTACAACATGGATCAACATTTCTTAAATACTTTAATTAGATTGTCAAAATTTGGAAAAAGAAAAATGTATCCTCCTCTTTCAGAAATGACTGTGCTTAAATTAGACAAGCTTTGATCATATTTAAAAAGCAATTCTCTTCCTTTTGACTTAATTCAGATACTGTTTGTCTATTAAACTTTATTGTGGAATAAATTTGTGTTCGATAATATTAAAATAAATCTCTTTGCAATTATTAAGCCCAGCCACCATTAGAATTTGCCAGCATTTGATTATTCACAATTGTATCCCGTTGTTTAGTGAGGGGTAGGCTGATAATTTAACTCTTCGGCTTCGATTAGATCACCCGCTGTTGCATAACTAATCGTTATTGGTTATTTGTCTAGAATTTATAGGATTTCTTAGCCTCTGCCATATATTGTGCAAAAGAAAAAATTAAAAATTTAATTTCTTTAATCTGCTGATATACCGTTTCCAATAAGATTTGAAAGTATGGCGGTTACTTGCATTCTTTTCAAAGCAAGATATTGAATGGAAATTAATTATGCCTTAAGCAATGAACTATTATTTTTACCGTTATTTAAAGTGAATTAAAAACAAATTTTTGTACATTTGACAGGGGGAGAGATGAATGTTTTATTATTGACACATACTGTATCGGTAGCTGACGTAGTCTTTCAGGCAGTGTGTTGGCCGTGAGGCTACGATTCAAAACCCAGGTTAGAAAAGATTTTCTTCGTTGACTTCCTCTCAGCAGATTTCTGGCAAAAACTCGAAGAGTAAATAAAATTGTCATAAAAATTGTTTCACAAAAATCTGTCTTTTGTAATCGAATTTAAGTTGTTGGTTCCGCCGCTCATGTATAACATTAACACACACAATCTACGTGTTCTGAGAACCAAAGGCGTAATCCTGGATTTTTAATGACATTTACAGTAGGGATCATGAAATTAAATGCAACAAAAATGTGTAAATAATAGAAAACAAATTGGAATTTTCCATCAAGAGGTTTGGAAAGAGTACAGAGTTGCCAAATAAACACTTATATACGTACATTATTCCATCAATAATCGTAAAACAAGTGGACGCCGAAAATAGTTCATTCCGCAGAAATAGCCAGAATGTTCAACTGTAAGACTGGCTGGTCGAATGCTTAAATTATATAAATTGCTTAAATTATTAATTAAATTAAAAATATAAGATAAATGATGAGATTCTGGAAGTGCTTTATCTTGTGAAGAGATTGACATTTCGTTTGATCAAATCGGACAAAAATTACAAAAGTGTTACTATTTAAATAGTAAAACATTTGTGTTATATTTTTATATAGTTATCTTAGCAAATGAACTTTCAGTTCAAAAATTTTCAGAATTTTTGATGGATCTTGATTTTTTATCACGAAATGTGTCAATTTCACGTTTGCCCAACAACCAGAAAGTGGGCTAATATTTGTGTTTTTTGCAAATATTATTATTTCACTTTTGCGCAGAACAGGATAGGCCAGCTTACTGGATAGTCGCTCAAATGTGAAATTGACACATTTTCCGATAAACAATCAATATCCCACAAAAACTCTGAAAATTTTTGAACGAAAAGTTCATTTGAAAATATAACTCGACTGTTAGACTCTTTAAATAATAAGTATGCTAATTTTTATACGGTTTGATCAAACGAAATGTCAATCTCTTCACAAAATAATGCACTTTCAGAATGTCGTTACTTATTTCGTATTTTCAATTAAAGTTTGCAACTATGAACGAACAAACTTGAAAAAATATGAAAAAAATTCGCAATTGTCAAGTTTATCTCATCAAACCTGATAGCATATTAAGTCAAATAGTATATGTATGTATATCGTTTGAAAGGCCCATATCTCTGCTTTCCAATAAGGTTTATTTTTTGGATATTGGTTCAGAAATGTTTGTATAATCAATAAATTTCTGCGTAAAGTCCAAAAAAAAAAAACAGTTTTTGCCAAATAAAACAAGATTGGAGGGCTCGAGAAATATAAAAAAAATATTTTTGAATTCTACTCAACTAACTGAATGACTTAGTCTAGGTAGTTACTCGGGTGTATTTAATTTTTTTTTATTTTGTTGCATAGTGTAATTTGCGGAAAACATTAATTTTTTGTTTTCATTTGAAGAAAAGTGCTGGAGAGTCCTATCGCATGATTGTCGAGACATATGATGATCAAGCTCTATCAGAAACAAACTGCAAATGATGGTTTCGACAATTCAGAAGTCTAGAAAATGGATGTCACATGAACTGAAAGGCAAGCAAACGGAAAATCGAAAAACCAATTTTAAAATTTTACTTCAAAGGCAGGATAGATAGTCAGTAATGCATCGAAGTGTTTTGGCAATGAAAAATCGATTTATTTTCAGAATTCTAAACGGAAATCCGGAAAAATCATTAATTTCGGCTGTTAAGCCAAATCTATTTGTGTTTATAACAGTATAACTCGTGGTACTTTATTTCAAAATCAGTTTTTTTTAAATGTACTTGGAATTGTTATTTATTAAATATTTTAAAACCTGACCACCGCCCCTCCCCCCGTATTTGAAGTACAAAGAGAAGAATGTTTCTCATTAAAAATTGTTTTTTTGTTTTCTAATTAATGTTGGCAGTATCGATCCTTTTAAGTGAAAACCTTCGTTTTCTTTTTTATATAATGCTGGCGTTAAAAAAAAAAACTTAAAACTTTTCCTTTTCCGCTGTTTTATCAAGCATTTGTTTTAAGTTTGTTTTTTCATTTTTTTTTATTGCAAAATGTTCGCATTAAATAAATGGCCACTCATTTTTCATATGGAAAAAAATGTCTCGAGAATTTCCTGGATTACTTTTTCAGACTTTTGCTTTTTTTTTTTTTTTTGTAACGGTACTTTTTCAAATACCGTTTCCTTGTGTCTTTACACAATCAATCGTATTAAGTGCACGGGCAATAACGAAGAACATAAAATAAACTCAACCATGGTCGAATAGAGTTGACCAATAAAGCAAATAGAGGGGAAGTTATCCCAAGAGAACTTTTTTCTTAAATGATATACAAAAATGAAGCGTTTAATCGAATGCCATTCATTTCGTATAGAAGTCAAAAGGGGAGAAAGCAATATTCATACCGAATTTTTAATTGCGAACATCACAACTGTGTATAGGCAATACATCCCATTAATAAGTATTTTAAAAACGTAAAACGTTATAAAAATATAAATGTTTTCTTGGTGTGCATCTCAGTTCTTACTCTTTTTATTTTGCGTGTTTGAAAAAATACGACTGACGAGTTCTCTTTTACAACCCATCTCAACATGAGAGTGGACAACGACATCAACTTTAACGTGCCTTTAGCACGGTCAATTGCTATTTGAGGTCAACCCTTTTGAGAATTTTTTTTCCTCGAGTAAAAAAAATGTAAAAAAATTTTAACGTAAAATAACACCTTCTCAGCATTTACAAGCCACACTCACACACTCACACATGTACAAATGGACATCGTTAAATAAATAGAAAGACTGTGTGTGTGTGTGTGTGAAAGAACGAACACATGTGTGCTTATAATCCTTCAATGCGAACATGTATTGGGCGATGCACACATACACATGTAAAAATATATATTTCCGTTTGAAATATTTTACAAAAAAAAAAATACAACAACAACAACAATAACAAAAGAAGAAAGTTAGAATTTATATAAGAAGAGATAAATAGAAGGACATTTTATTTGTTTTTTTTTAATTTGTGTTTAAACGTGTGTGTTTCATTTTAATTTATTTTTTTAT
>QOCX01002281.1:0-23569 GCA_005959815.1 Sarcophaga bullata | reverse complement strand
TGGTGATTTCGAGAAGGCGAAGCCTCGAACGTTCGCCTTCAAGAACATTCATCAGACTGTTTACGTAGCGATATAAAAGGCAAGCCAAAGCATGCAAGGTCGGAGTTGAAGTTCAGTCAGTCTTATGTGAAGACGCGTTGCGTGTGAAGTAAACCAATCGTGGTTTGAAGATCTCCGTTAAAAGGCCTGTAGAATAATTGGTGTAGTTATTGGTTATCTGTTATCGTACAGGGCCATAAACAGAGAATAATAAAATAAAGCAATTGTTTGTTGTTAGAACAAGTTGAAACAGTGGCAAACAAAATGTTGCGAATATTTGTAAAGGCAGATAAATCCATGCCTATATTTTATTTTTCAAATATTATATTTCGTCGTAAATATTCATTTTTGAAGTAGTCACCTCAGTTGGCCTTTCCGCGAACTTTTAATTCTCAATAATTTTACAGCATTCACAACTGGTTGGTCTCTGCATAGTGGGGATCTCGGCCGTGGAGTACTGCTGTAAGACGTGAAAGTTAATTGCTCATCTAACCTTCACGGCTCAATGGTTCTAAACATCTCGTGCAGTGATGGCTTGAGATATCCTACTTTTGAATTTACTTGGCAATTGAATTCAATTACTTTCCAAATTAATGTTTTTACAGCCTTTTACCATTATTCTGGATTTGTTGCCATTATACGTGCAGAACATTTTACATTGTACTGCATGAAGTAGCGTACCGTATTCCATTATTTAAAAATTCTTTTTCAATTTCATTTTAATGAAGTTTTAATAGGATTTTCAACAACAAATGAGGTAGAGTGTGAACAAATTTACAATTTAACGAATACCATACTGAATGGGCTTATTTAGGCAGAAAATGGAAACACATTAAACAGTTATTAACCTGAATTACACATACGTTACTCATAAGCATACACATTTGTTTAAATTTGTAATACTCATGTCACATGCTTGCTAAAACGAAATAAGGCAGCAATAAGCTTCATTACGATACGAGTACATTCACGTTCCTGTGTGGCGTTGATATCTCTTTAAGTGGCCTCTTAAACTTCTTTAAATATTAAAGAAAGGAAAACAGCAAATAGGCGAACAAAACTAAAGTTTTTCCTTTTTTTGGGAAAGCTTCCGACTATAAAGCACCACCTATTGCCTTAACTATATCTCTTCCTTTAAGTCCCGGATTAATTAAGATTTTTATTGGGCATCGGGTAACAACCAATGTGCTCGATAAAGTGGCGGATTAATTTTGCAACAGAAAACTTCACTTCAGAAAGGCTCTCAACAGAAACATTAAGAAATTTGAATCAATCTTGGTTGGTGGCCTATATCTGCCAAATGTAATATGGCTGCTTGCAAAAAGTCTCCATAGCCTAGTAGATAGTTTATTGGTCTTATTAGACATGAGACCGCGTTTCAAACCCCAGGTCAGACATCGTAACAAGAGAAGTCTGCCATGAAAAATTTTCTCAAAAATCTGTAATTCAGTGCTCGACTTTACACTGCAGTCTCGCCATTCATGTATAAAATTAACACACACACATAAATGGTATGAGAAGCTAGGCCGTAATCATAAATGATGGGTTATAAAGTATCATGGGCGGATATAGCACTCAATAACACATGCAAATAACCAAAATGGGTCTTCTATCTGACCCTAAACGGCAAATCATTTTTTTTTTTTGACAAGCTACGTCATCGATCCACATTTCTTTGAAAATGACGTTGTAAACAGAGAGCATTGTAGGTCCAATTCTGTTAACCTGAATCAAATGATCTTGATACCAACGTGTGATGTGATTTTAACAAGACAGGGCTACGTGCCTTACGCCTTATGTCTCATTGAATTTTCTGCACGTGTGAGTTGGGGCATGGTCGCCTCTCGTGGAGATGAATTTGCGCATTTATCTCGTTTGCGTGTGGGATTTTCTTAAGGCACCGTTGTACACGAATATGCCAGAAATCACAGCGGTTTTTGAAACCTACATAACCCATGCCATCGGTCAAATACAGTTTGATTTATGAGCTAAAGTCATGGCAAATTCAACAGTAAACGTACTGACTCAACAGTAATGACGTCAATAGCCTTCCAAATAAATAATAAATTTCAATGATATTCCCATTCTTTAAATTCAAATAAAAGAAAGGCTTAATGAAGACAGATGCTCAGGAGCTCTAAGGGCTTTAATTCACTTCATCTATATTCTTAAGTTGTGGTAGTCTAGGAGGTAGTATGTTGGCTTATTAGACGAAAGGAAACGGTTCAAATCCCGGTCAGACATCAAGAAACAAATATGAAAAAATATTTCTTCGGAAAATTCCCCTCAGCAAATTTCTGGCAAAAACTCTGAGAGTAAAATACAATTCGGAGCCGACTTCAAACTGTAGGTCCCGCTACTCATGTTTAAAATTACACCACACAACATAAGTGGTGTGAGAAGCTAGGCCGTAATCCTAACTGAAGGGTTGTAAAGGTTGAAGCCGCCGTGGTCTAGTGGGTAGTGTGTTGGCTTATTAGACGAAAGGCCAGGGTTCGAATCCCCGGTCAGACATCAAAAACGAAATATGAAAAAAAATATTTCTTCGGCGGCTTCCTCTCAGCAGATTTCTGGCAAAAACTCTGAGAGTAAATAAAATTGCCATGAAAAGTTTCTCAAAAATCTGTCGTTCGGAGTCGACTTTAAACTGTAGGTCCCGCCACTCAGTATAAAATTAACACACACAACATAAGTGGTGTGAGAAGCTAGGCCGTAATCCTAACTGAAGGGTTGTAAAGGCCAATTATGTTATGTATGTAATTCTACTGTAATAGTTTTTGGGTGAAATCTGAAAAAAACGACATGAACCTTCTTCTTTAGAAGCTGACAAGCAACCGAATGCAATTTTACGCTGTTTTTAACAAACATTGTTGATGTTCTGTCCTATGTGTGAAGAAAGCTAAAGATTTTGTGCCACAGAGGTTACTGGTACCGACGTCTGTTCATAACCATCTTCGTTTGGGTATATTTTTATGTCGTAGTCTACTTAGAAGCGAGAAAGATGGCTGCTATTTTTTTAAAGATCAATGTAGTTGGTAACGTACTAGATGAAGTCTCCGCAGGCTACTAAGTGTGTATTGGCTTGTCGTGTTTCAAGCCCCAGCTCATACATCACTAGCAATGCGGAACATAAAAAAGCAGTCTTCTGGCAAAAACTTTAACAGTAAATAAAATTGCCATAAACATTTCCTCAGATCTGGTGTACGAAGTCAACGTTAAACTCTACGTGGTTGTAACGTATAAAAACAGAAAGGGAAGTTAAATCTTCATAACCCGGGAACAAATAAAGGAATTTAAAATAAAATGAAAAGTAGCAGACAAAGTATGTTTACGCATACAGTCATTCGAATGACTCCAATATTTCAATAAAAATAAGAATTTGATTGTAATTTTTAATACTTTGCCTTGCATATTGTTATTGTTGCATTGCCGTTTGTTGTTTTTAGGAGAGTTTTTAAAACAATATAAATGAAAAGGAACTTCAACAAAGCGTATAAAAATATTTGAAATTATTTTCTGTTTGTTATTCTGCCTTTACGAAATTGGCTTTTAATGTGAGTGGAAGGTTTTAACAATGCTTAGGGCTTGGCTTTATGATTATTTTTTTAATGCTCCGATTTCATTTTCAAATATTTGTGTTCAGATTCGTATTATAACACCAAGTTTACAATAATTTATTAAATTTTATTTTAATTTCTTAAGAAAACTCATGAGTTCGAGTGGGTGTGCAAAATTTCATGCATTTGAAAGTATTTTTTCATTCTTCTCTAAGGGTCTTTAATAAATTATGTACGACTAAGCGGATGCAATCTTTGTGATTTGAGTAGATTTGCTGGAATACCAAGCAAAACACAGCTTGTTTTAAATGCTCCACAGGAAGTATCATGCTCAAAACCATATTTCTTTTTATTTCTAAAGTTTATCAAATGAAAACCGTTTAATCTACTTGCCAACGTTATGTAGCGTTTTTCAGTGGATTTGCCTTCAGGAGAGAATGTTGAGCTGTGACTAATTTATCTCTAGTTCTCATATTTCTCATATCGCCATCTTTGAACTCATAGTGTTGGACCTTATATAAGTACCATGTTTTATAGTTATTTGGCGCCATAGTCTGGTAGGTAATGTGGTCATGGTTCAAACTCCATGTCAGACATCTTCAACAGAACGAAATATGAAGAAATATTTCTTCGTCGACTAACTCTCAGCAGATTTCTGGCATAAAGCTTTGCAGGTCAATAAAATTGTCATGAAAAGTTTCTCAACAAATCTGGACTGTAGGTCGTAATCTTGACTGAAGGATTGTAATGAGCAATGTATGTATGTATGTATGCATGTATCTGGTTTACGAGCAAAAAAGCATTGAAAATTGTTATGAAAAGAGTAATGATTTGTCATTTGGTGGCCATTTGGTGGATACTTTTTTTCATACCCAAAACGAAACGGAGTTTTCTTTACAATTCAGTAAAAAAAATCACAAAATTATGGGCACACAACATGGATGATAGTGATAATCTAGATTGTAATCTGGACTGAAGAGTTGTAATGACCAATTGGCAAGCAATTGACCACAGTTTCAAGATAACTGCTCGATTTAAAGTTAAAATTTAGTTTTAAATAAAAGCATTTCATTGATCGATTGAGTGATTAAAATTTATTTTAAGACCCCAACTCGAGATTAGATTTTTCAAACTAATTGTCTTAAAAAACTCACAATTAAATTTATTTTTAGGGCATTGGTTTAGAGCATTACAATGCACATCATATTTTAGGCATAGCTATCTCCTGCCGTACCTCCTCTGCTAGTATCGTATTTTTATCATTCACTGTGTAACAGTCATGCTTGCCACATGACGGTTTCCATTAAATGTTGATAGTTCAGTTTACCATCTTCATCCTCGTGAGTGTCTTACGGTCAGTTGCAATTTCACAGTTCCTCTTACTTCTTGCTGTTAAGAGTCTATTTGGAGCATGCTGCTTATTGTATAGTTCGAGGATTATGCTGTGTGTTATTTAAAGCTTGTTATTCTACTAGGCTTTCGTCTTTTTTTATCAAAAAATTTATTTAAAATTTGCATCTGCGACGGTACAAGTACTGGTAAATGCTCCATGTGCGAGCAAATGGAAAGGAACGCCCGTTAAGGCAACCATTGTAATTTAGTGTTTATAGCCGTTTGCAGCATCATCACTACTGTTGTTGTCATTACCGTTTGTTTCGCTTAAATCTTGATCTGGAGATGCGCAGATTCGTTAGAAAGTAATGCCATAACCATAGGTAAGCAAGAATAAATCGTACGCTGAAACTGTTTTACCAAATGTTGCAAGCAAGTGGAAATAAACGTGAATATTTCAAAAGTGTACAGTGACGAACAGAAGTGTGTCTATGAAAATCGTAAGTGAGAAAAACAATAGATTGGAAAATGGAACATTATTTGAATTTGATTTTTAGTTACACTTTTTAAGAAACTAAGGAGCATATTTGATACGGAAATTGGAAACATTCTGCAAATGTTCGGAAATTGGCGGCAATCCATAGTTGTATTGCATTCGATTTAGATGGATATTATCTTCCAAAATTCTACTTTTCTACAAACGGCCCGCCTCTACTAGGTTCGGGCTGTGCCCGACTTGGCGAGACTGGCAACGGAGAGATTCGATATGTCTAAGGAGGAGACAATATTTAAATTTCAACAAGCCGAAAGCTGATCTAACATACCAGTTTGCCGAAATTCAAAACTACTGTGTGCAGCAGTTGACAGCAGGAAATCGGGCAACTACTTAAGTTCGTCAAAATAATGGTTCTCACTCTAACAGGAATTCTAACGGGAATACTCTGCTATTGGCAATTTCGCTGACAAGCTCGGTCTGCCACGCCAGGATTATTGCAGAAGCTGCCATGATGTGAAAGAAAACCGAAATCGGTACAACACCTTTCGTGTGAGGCCCTGCACTTCAAAACAAAGGTCATGGGTTTGAGCACAGCGGAGAACATGCCTACAAGGGAAGCTGGCCGTTTCATATGGAGCCATAATTAATTGGGCCATATGGGCTACCAAGTAACTTTGAAATAGGGACGGCAACTACACGCTAACCTAGTCTAAACTAACCTAACACTGTTCTACTTATTAATCTCATTTATTAGCTGTCAGATTGCCTTCTCTGCTCTTCGTCTAAATATCCCACGGCGACAATAAAATATCTTGAATATAACACTTTCAATGAAGGCATAAACACATTATTTTTATTAAAAACGCGGAGAGTTTGGTAGTTACTACCAGATTCAAGTGTGAGTTTGGTTAAGAACACTTGAAATTTGGTTCCGCAGGACAATCTACTGTATTTCCTCTATCTCCGTTACATTACTTTTGTTAATCACTTTACATTGCATACAAAATTCAACATCATAATCATCAACATCAACATTTTTAGCTTCAGTTGCCTTGTATTTATGCAAATGAAGTCGTAGTCACCTGTTTAAACCATAAATGAAATCAACTGAAGATTTCCGAATTTTAAGTGGGTGTTGCATCCTCTTAAGCTTAAGTTGATGCTGCTATTGTTGCTTCCGCATTTATATTTTTGTGTTACTTTGTTTGTGTATGTTTTTATTGCATACAGAGTAGCACATGCCAAAAAGCAAAAACAAGTTGTAGTTATTGTAACTGCAGTAACTATAGGGTGACTTCTTGCAATTGCAACAAAGTGTTTATTTTGAAAACCGGAGCTGAAATTTAAGTCACCAGCCGTTCGGTTTTAATATGCTAATGTGCGTTGTGGCGTTCTATGTTGCACTGCTTTTGTATAACAACAGATGTCTGTTTTAGGTGGGTTCCTTTATTTAATTATTATAATTATTTACGCTTGGCAAACTTTTAATTTTCGCTGAAATCATATTCGTATTATTTTCATGTTGTGTCTTAATTTTATATATGATAGCTGGACCTACAGTTTAACGAACGACAGATTTTTGGATACCTTTTCATGGCAATTTTTATCTACTCACAGTGATCGTGCCAGAAATCAGCTGAGCGGGAAGCCGTCGATGAAATATTTTTTCGTATTTCGTTTTGTTTTAGATATCTAAACCAGAGATTCAATGAATCGCTGTTTTCGCTACTCATAAGTACTCATGAAATGATGAGTATGAGTGACTCAACAGTATTGAAAATTTAACTACTCACTAACGTAATTCTAAAAAAAAGGAGATTGCAATGACCAACGACGTATATGGATACTTCCTTCACAAGCAAAATGTTTCAATGACATCCAGTTTTGTGAACATTCAACTGAGCTTCTGCCAAACTTGCGGCTTCACCAGTTCTATAGTAGGGTATAAAGATTCAACGGTGACGAAAAAGGTATAAAATGACATTAAAAGTAACGTATCAGGATTACCACCTAGCTTCTCACACCACATACAGTTTTTTTAACGTTGACTTTAAACATAACCGATGATTACCAATATCTCCTGGCCAGAACATCAATGACATGTTGTTTCCACAGGACTGCGCATTGAATATTTCGCAAGAGCGATTTGAGGGTAAATTTCTCTCACGTGGAGGTGATGTGATCATAGGATTTGACCCTGTCGACTTCGTTTTATGGAGTTTTCTTAAGCCACAGCTATATGTGGTTAAACTACAAAGCTCAGCTATTCCTCAAGCTAACGTAATAATTAAGCCATCGTATTCTGGTTTCTGATGTTGGCTTATTAAACATGAGTTCGTTGTTTAAACCCCAGCTTAGATATTTCGAACAAAATAAAATATTAAAAAAATTTCCTCCGGCCTGATGGGAAGTGTAAGAAGCTAAGTTCCAGTCCTGACTTAAGGGTTTTAATCACCAATTAAGTAAGTATGTATGTAATATTGGGACTTACTAATAAGCATGGTCCCAGCAACGATCTAATATAGGCATCAATAAAGATAATTATAAGCACCTTACGTCGAAATGAGGATAGGCTGCCGAGCCTAAAATTAGTTAGTTTTCCTGCAAAATGCTTATATTTCTGAGGAATAAAGACGATCTTCTTATTTGTCCAGTTGTCAACGCAAAGGGACGATTACTTAGAATGACTTTGTAAGATTGAAGCTTTTCTGTGCCCTTCTTATAGATGAAATCGTTATATTCGGTATATCATTTTAATTTCTGTTCTGTTCTGGGCATGCATTTACAAGAGAAGTGAGTTTCTAACAGCCAAAGAAGCTCCTTTCGAAGAGTATATACCGTGTTTATTTACTATTGTAGACCAGGAAACATTTTATTTATGATTGTAAGGTGGCATTGTAGCACTAATACGGTAATGCTTCCAGAATTTTTCTTCTATTAACCTGATAAAGTTGTTGAATCCGTAGTCTAGTGGGCAGTGTTTTGTATTATTAAACACGGTTCAGACCAGAGATCAGCAATGAGTACTCAAAAAGATGAGTAGAATCGAATCATATCATAATTTCTGATATTTATACGCATTCATACTTATTTAATATCATACTCATACTATGTACTCGCATTCAAAGTTTGAAGTACTATCATACTCATACTTGGCACTACGCATGAGTTTTTGATTTCTACTCTCCATGACGCAACATATCCGAGAATCACAAAATAAGGATGAATCGCGTACGAACACTACAATACTCACTAGAAGGCTGTGTTTGCTCTGTTTGCTGCTCCTGTTTTTTTTGCTCGTGTGCCTTTTCTTTTGTTGTAAATGCAACAATAACTAAGACTGTAAATTTTGATGAATGATTCGAATCTCTCGAATCTCTCGAATCATTTATGAGTATTATAAGTATTTTTCTAAATTTATGAATCTGGATGAGTAGGCGCGTATGAAACAACATATTTCGAATGTTATGAGTTCGATGTCGGACGTTGTCCACATACTCATTGTTAATCAATGTTGCAGTGAGTACGAATGAATCAGAGTAGTTAAATTTCAATATTGTTGACTTACTCATACTCAAAATTTCATGAATACTTATGAGTAGCGAAAAAACAGATTCATTGCTGAAGTCTCATATGGACCTCTCGTCTAGTAAGCCAATATTACTGTCATATAAGTGGTGTCTAATCATATTCTACTCTTTTATTGCACTTTAATGTTATTATTGCCTCAATAACATTCTTGATTTTTTTTCTTTTTTTCAATCAATCCATGGGACAGTGATATAAGCAATAGTGCTACATGATTGTACCTGAATAGGACAAACAGAATGTGGCTTTATTGGCACGTTTTTTAATTATTTTTGTATATGAACTCATACTTCAACTGTGTATTGATTGATTTCCTGGCAGCATGACAATTCCATCAAAAAAAAAAAAAAAAAAATCAATACTTAATAATAAAGTTTTGTTAAAAAAGGAGAAAAAAAAAAATGAAATTTATTGTTTGTTATATCGATATGTTTACTTACATATGTATGTCCAAATATGTACAAATATTCCGTAAAATTTTATTTTTTAAAAAATTCATCACAATTTTAATGGAAAACGTGATTTTATTGTGATTGAAAGGTATTTTATTTTATTTTATTTTTTTTTTTAAATTATTTCAAATGAAAATAAATATGAAAATATACGATAGTATTTTATAATAAATTAAATTAGTTATCGAAAGCAAATACAACGAATATAACAATAAAAACTTTTTGAAAAAAAAATAAGAAAAAGAAATGCATATACGTGTTAATACATCAAGTGTTTTCTGCAATTGAGTTAAATTTAGGATGAGATAGATAAGCAAAGATCCCAATTTACTGGACCTACAGTTTAAAGTCGAATCCGAACGATAGATTTTTGAGAAACTTTTCATCGCAATTTTATTTACTCTTAGAGAATTTTGGCAGTAATCAGCTCAGCCTCAGGCTACTGACGTCTAAAGCATAACTCAAGATTGTCTCCCAACCCGTTCGGTATCAGAAAAATCTAAACTTCACCACACTGTTCCTACCTATTCGCCGTAATGCAGTAGGTAGTATTTAGGCTTATTAGACGTAAGGTTACGAATCAAAACCCAGGTCAGAAGTCTCCAAAAAGGAACGAAATATGAAAAAATTTGTCCTAGACGACTGCTTCTCAGCAGATTTCTAACAAAAACTGTCAGAGTAATAAAAATTGCCAAGAAAAGTTTCTCAAAAATTTGTTATTTGTAGTCGACTTAAAACTGTAGATCCTGAGTAAAGGGTTGTAATCACTAATGTCTCGTAAAATTCCGGAATGTCTGATTCATAGCTCAAATTACTTCTCATTGTAATGAAGACTGTCTGAGATTCGTTTGGCTTCAGAACAGTCTAAGATGCTTTTTATCTTTTCTTTTGTCAAATACATCTTCTGAAACTTTTCTTCCTACTCCATATAAAAAGTCAGAAGCGTGAAAGCTATCCTCCTTAAGATTGTCTTAAACCCATTTGGCCAGAAAAGAGTTTCTCTTCACCTTTCAATTTCGAACTTCTCTTCCTATTATACATAAAGTTTCGGGCTTGATCAGCGATGTGGAAGTTATCTTTCTTAAGATTGTCTCAAACTTGTTTGGCTTGAGAAAAGTTTAAGTCTCTCTTCACATTCCTTTCGTGGAGTACATCGCACCAAAGCTCTTTTCCTACTCCACATAAAAGTTCTGACCTTATCACGGGCATGTAGTTATCATCTTTAAGATTGTTTCAAACTCATTTGGCTTGAGAAAAGTCTAAGCCTCTCTTCACATTTCTTGATCTTGATCTTGCTACTCTACATAAAAGTTCTGGCTTTATCAGCTGCATGGTAGTTATCCTCTTTAAGATTGTCTTAAACTTGTTTGGCTTTAGAAAAGTCTAAGCCTCTCTTCACCTTTCCTTACGTGGAGTAAATCCTCGCAAAGTATCTCTTCCTACTCTACACAAAGGTTCTGACTTGATCAGCGACGTGGCAGCTATCTGCATATTCATTGTCACGATTTCCTAGATAATCGGATTAGCTGGCTCAGTTTTCTATTCTAATTTTGGGTCAACTTTATAGGAGCTTAAACGCTCGGATATTGGCTTGATTGTCAAACCAGATAATTCCTATGTCTCGTTGTCTATACTTTCTATTCAAGCTGAATTGAGCACAACTTTTGATGGCTTGAAAGCAAGTTTCTCCATGGATTCTGAATATTATACTCGGGAATCGAACCTTCTCGCAATTGTCCTTTTTGATGTTCCATCTACTATAGGAAGGGTCGCTAAAATTGTATGAAGCCGCCAAATTAATCAATAAAAAGCAGGGAAAAGTACGGATATATCGATAAGTAACACGTAGGGGTTTCAAAATATCGATAGATTTTGTCCGCTACTAGTAAAGAGCTAAAAGATCTGCTAATTTATTAACTGCCGTCGGTGTAAATTTTCCTTTGTGGGACATCAATTAAATTGTTTGGCTTGCATGTAATTTATATTCGTTTTTAATTGATTTTTTAAATTAAAATTTTATTTAATTTTTTCAGCTTACTTTTTGGTTTTTAGTAGAATTTAATTAAAAATTAATTTTTAATATTCTCCATTCAATTGAAATTGCAAAATATAAGCATGTTCGTTCCATTGCTATTCTATTGGTTGACTGTGGTATTTTTTTTCTAATATTTCTAAGCTATTGTTGTTGTTGGTTTTCTAAAGTATTTTACAATTATTTTATTATTATTATTATTATTATTGTTGTTGTAATTCCAATTGGTAATATCAATATTAAATGTGGCTGTGGCTGTGGCTGTTTTGTTATTATTTGCTAGGTTGGCAGTCTGTTGTCCTTTTATTTTTCATTGGTTGCATTGTAAATGCTATTATTGCTATTACTATTGAAATTGTTGTTGTTACTATTATTATAACAGTTGTATTTTGGTGTTAAAAACCACTGCTGGCAATATTCCCTCATTTACTACATCGATTTTAAACATACAATTACAATACTACTCCAGATACACTGAACGTCATAGGAAATCGTACAGAATTTTGCAAGTAGGCAGTAGAAGATCAGCAATGAGTATTCATAAAAGATGAGTAGATTCAAAATCAATACTCATGAATTTGTGATACCTCTATATGCATTCAACTTATTTTAATATCTATCAATACGCTCGTATTCAAAGTTTGAAGTAACTCATCATACTCATACTTCAACAACTACGCATGATGTTTTCGATTTCTACTCTCCATGACTCAACATAAAATAGAATCACAAAATAAGTATAACCTGTGTACGAACACTACCAATCAATCACTAGAAGCTTGTGTTGTTTGCTCTGTTCTGCTTGGCTCTGTTGTTTTTTGCCTTGGTGTTCTTTTTTCTCTTTTGTTGCAATATGTCAAAAACAATAAACTATAGCTGCAAATTTGATGAGTGAAACGATGATCAAACAATATTTTCGAATGTTATGAGTTCGATGTCAACGTTGTACTCATACTCAGTGCAACTTGCACTTATAAATCAATGTTGTAGTGACTACAATGAATCCAGAGTAGTTAAATTTCAATACTGTTTGACTCACTCATCATACTCAAAATTTCATGAGTACTTATGAGTAGCGAAAAAGTGATTCATTGCTGATCTCTGATAAGCACTAAATCGTTGAGCTGCTTGCCAAGAAGACTAAAGTCTATTCGGACTCGGAGAAGCAATTCTGCTTGAAATATCGCGGCTGCAGCTGTGGATGCAGCAGAGGACATTGTATGCCTAATTGGCCTAGTTGGTAGTCTGCTAAACTTCAAGAGCCGAGGCCATGGGTTCGATTCCTACCAAAGACTCTGGGTCTTTGTGATTGTCCGATTGTTTGTCTGACATTATATGTGATTACTTACAATAGAAAAAAGAGTGAAAATTATACAAAAAACAATTATGGAAGACAATGCGACTGGACATTAAAACAAAAATTTCGTACTCTATCCCCTCTTTCCTTTCTCCTATCTTGTTGTAGTTCAAAATAACACCATGCACTGCCAACAGCCAACCTTAGTGCTAGTCATCAGAGGATCTCCGAGGAAAGGCTGAAAATGCTTAGCAATAAACCACTTCGTACTGCAAACAGTACGGATACATGATGTATAAATGATCCTAAGCCAAATAACAGCTGTCGCACAGGACACCAAGAAGTTCAGAATACCAAGACCCGCTGTACGATTTTTCATGACACTCAATTTTTTTTTTTTTTTTTTGTGAAAACCTTAAACATTACATACATAACACACAAATAATGGGTCATTATGTTCATTCTTTCAGGATTACAACCTAGCTTCGTACACCACTTATGTTAAGTACCTTAATTTTATACATTAGTGGCGGGACCTACAATTTTGAGATACCGTCTCATGGCAATTTATTCATTCTCAAAGTTTTCGGCAGAAATCTGCTGAGGAGACCTCGGCATAGAAATATTTGTTCATATTTTGTTTACGGTTTGAATCAAGTTTCACGTCTATTAAGCCAACAAACTACGACGACCTAAAACAGTGCTTAACTCAAATATCAGAAGTTTTTAGCTTTTCATGTCAAAAATTAGAAAAAAATCAAATAAAAAATAAATGCGACTAATTTTTCTGATCCTTCCTGTACGATTTCCAATAGCATTCACTGTATATTTTATTTTATTTTATTTTGTAAATTGTCATTTTCTGTCTGCATACATTCTGGCATTGTCCACTTTGCTTGTGTACACAAGTTGTATTGGCTTATGCTCCATTATTACCACAAAATGCAGACATATCGCACACTCACACACGTTTATGCACTTATTCACTGGCATACAAATGAAAATAATAATTATCTTTTCTTGTTGTGTTGGTTGTTCATTGTTGTCATTGTTGTTTTTATTATTTTCTATTGATATTGAAAATTGTGTTTAAAATTTGTAAACAAAAGTTTAATTGTTAAACAACTTGAGCATTTTTATACACAAAGTTCTGGTGTATGTTAAAGCAGAGAGAATTATTATTTTTATTATGATCACTTACTACAGTGACAATGAAACGAACAAAAGTGTGGCTTATGTGCATAAGTAAATTGGGCATCTGTAGGTGTTTTTAGGCTTGTTTATTCATAGTGTTGAACAAAATGTAAAACATGCATCGAAGTAATGTTTTTTAATAATAAGTCAGTTCGGTCATAAATAAAAGGAGGATGACAAAAAAATTTTAAACAAATTTAAACGACCTAAAGGTATGGGCTGGAGAAGATAAGAACACTAAAGAATTTCATCACATTAAAGCGCACGAGCCATGGTTGAGAATACGTTTCTTAGTAGCATTTAACTTGCGATATGCTAATAGCGGTATCATGATTGGCTGCATAAGCAGTTGTTCTAAATACCAGTGTTCTCTATCCCACTCCAATTTAAGAACAGTTTGCTGTGCCTATCCGTTCGCCTTCAGCTAAAGCAGTGGGCTGTCCTGATGGCAGTGAAACTAAGCTCCTGTTTTTGTAAGACAAACATTGTTGTAAAAGCACACGATCTAGTGAAATCGTTTGCCTTACAAAAACCGAACCTAAATGTCGTTAACTAACGATCAAACCTGATCTGTTGACATGCTGGTATCTAAGAAATAATAGACTTAACCTGAAAAAATATAAAAATTTCCGACTATGCATTGGGGTCTAGTGGTAATGGTGTAATATCAACCACAGAAAAAATACTCTGTCTTTTCTCTTCCCCAGTCAGACTTGAAAAACGAAACATGAAAAATATTTCTTAGGCGACTTCCTCTCAGCAGATTTGTGACAAAATCTCTGAGAGTAAATAAAATTGCCATGAAAAGTTTCTCAAAAATCTCCATTCGGAGTCGACTTTGAACTGTAGTCCCGCACTCACGTATAAAATTAACACACACAACATAAGTGGTGTGAGAAGCTAGGCCGTAATCCTGACTGAAGGGTTGTAATGGCCAATTATGTATGTACGTATTCACAGCAAAAAATGCTGTGAATGATAAGATTTTCAGTTTAAAATAAATTCCTTTGGAAACGTCACTCTGACGTCTGTGCTCTTGCGAGAATGCCGAAGGTTTGTTAAAGTAATGTTAGATCATTTGAAGATAATATTAGAGATACTCCTACATCGTTTACAACGTCCAAACTGTAGGTGTTCGGTAGGTGGTTATACTAGATATTATCCGATTGGTTTATAAGTAGACACCATTCTGCTTTGCTGGAGTGAATTGCAGAAAAAGAAGACAAATTTCTGTTTGAATCGAATGATTATCGTATATCGATTGTCGAAAGCTAACGCTGCGATGAATTTGCCATAGACTAGTGAGTAGTGGGGGACTAATGGGAAAGTGAAGCGTTCAAAAGTCACGTACTTTTTTCACATAGCCAATCCTTGCCAAAAGTCAACTTCACCCACTGTTCTGTCACGCTGACGAGGCTCTGACGACCAATACTTGCGTGGCTAAATCCCGGCACTTTGCATGTCTGGTGGCAATGTTGCAACCCCAACACCAGGATCGGACGCTATAGCGTAATAAGCTGTACGTCTTAAATAACTATTATTACGAAACCAGCGGCCCTACGCTCATACATATATATAGTGGGTAGTGTGTTGGCTTATTGGAAGTGAGTCCACTATTCAAACCCCAATGAAAAATGAAAAAATTTTCTTCTGCGACTTCTTATCAGCAGTTTTAACTCATGAGTCAATGCCTAGTTCTTTTCTCTATCATTTCCTGTCTAAAGGACAATCACCTCAATTGCAAAATTTTTTTTTGAGGTTGGATTGGTAGGCTGAATCTTAGGTTGTGGTATCTATCCAGTGTGTTCCTATCCTTATCTGTATGCAATGCAATGTAATTGAATTTTGCAATTATTAATTAATAGTTGTATGGACTTATGGGTATTGAAGCCACAGACCAAAATTAAAGGCCTCTTTTGGATGCCGACGAAAATGAAAAATATTTCGTCGGAGACTTCCCTTCAGCAGACTTCTGTATAAAATCTGAGAGTTAATAAAAGTGCCTTGAAATGTTACTTAAAAAATCTGTCATTCAGAGTCGATTTAAACTGTAAGTCCTGCCACTCATGTATAACATTAAAAACCCGCAACATTAGTGGTGTAAGAAGCGAGGTCTTAATCCTGACTGAAGGGTTGTAATAACCAATTATGTTTGTATGCATAGGTTGCGTTTGGTTGTAAAATACTTGTTTTTCATTATACTGAGAATGTGGCAGGTATACAGATGCTTGGCGGACAATTCCTTATAGACTGTTCCTACAACAGTTCCAATACAAGGTACACACGATACCCTGTTGTTGATATTTTCAAACGGTGCATTATAATAAAGAATATTACGTTGCACTTCCTCTAGCAGCTTTAAAACTTAAGTGAATGCATAAAATTCAACTTTGTGGCAACAACAAAAACAAAAACAGATAGAAATACGTTTGAAATGTTTCATTTCCTTTCAACAAATTTCATGGTTGTTTGTTAATGTTGCATGTAACTACACTGTACAGGTATATATGTATGTTTGTATGTGAACAAGTCAAAAACTTTTTATTGACACTTTAAGTTTCCATTACAAGTTGTTTTTTATCTACAAGCGTTAGGTTTTTTTGTTGTTATTTTTATTTCGTGTTTATCTTTTGATAAGCAAAGCATCTCTGTTGCAGCATCTCTGTTTCAGGATTGAGTGGAAAACTAAAATCACATCGTATTGCCACAGCAAATAGTGGTGGTGGAATCACTTACTCTGTGTTAGCATCAGTTAGTGGCACAGTGTGTGTAAATATTTAATGTGTGGTTGGTGGTATGTCAATATTGCATGCTCCAAATGCACTTAATCTTACGGTGTCGTCTTTTAAGCGAAACGGGTGTTGGAGTTTTAATTCAAAACAAATTTTTAGGAAACTTTTTTTCCGTGACAATATTCTTTAGTAAATTTTGAAAGGTTTGAAAGCAGTTTTAATAAGCTGAGATTTAATTCTAAAAAAATAAATTCTAAGCCTAGAGCAATCTGGTTCTCCGTGAAACCACATATAAAAAGTTAACACTTACTGACCCACATGTGAGATAGTTCTCCTAGAAAATTCCTAGTGTTCAGTTAAAGGCCCTGACTAAGCAAAGTCTACCAATAAACTGCAAGCACTTCCATTTCATTATGATCCACTGTTTAGCCACTCTAATTAGAGGAATGTTTTTTTATTCTGAGTATTTAAAACTAGAGCCAGACCAAGACTTTCCTGAATACATATCGGAGTTCAGATAATTCAAACATTCGTCAGACATTTCTAATGAAAACAGATTTGAGTCTTAAATACATAAATGGATCCAGAAGTGGCGTGAGAATAGCTGACTAGACTTCTTTAGAGGATATGGCACATCAAGACACATTTTACACAGAATTTGTTTGTGATGCCTAGAACAAATTACCAGAGAAAAACATGGAATTATGTGCAGCAAGTATGTGACAAGGAATTATTCTTACGGATAACATTCGTTTGTTCATTTTCTTGTTGTGGTGATTGTGTTTGTGGGGGGATCTATAATGATCCCCATAAAAGGAAACTATTGATAGGGATCTCGTAGCAGGTTTCATGATTGGACTTTAAAGTTTATACCAAGAGATTATTTCCATATCAAAAGAACGGGCGAGAATATATCTGGAATATCGGGAATGAGGTTTCATGAATGAGTGGCAATATTCTCTACACCAGAGTTATCGCAATCTACTGAACTGTTTCCTGGCTAATGTATTACCGAATATGCGAAAAAGTTATTCGGATTCTTATGGATAGCCAAGTTACCCCTGGAAGTTTTGTGTTGTGTTTATTGTATAGCTGTGTAGAGATACTAAAGTGCTGCAACTAGGCGATTTATTGTACTGCTTTCAAACAATGTAGGGCTGTCTTATAAAAATCTCCCCGACTACGTTGCATTATTAACTCTCGTAGTTTTTGCCAGAAATCGGCTGAGAAGCAGTTGCCGATGAAATATTTTCCAGTATTCTGGTGGAGGTGTCTGACCTGGTGTTTGAACCGTGGACTAACTTCAAACAAGGCAACACAATACCTAGCAGGCTATCGCGCATTTCCAATATCCTGTTCAGTGCCAATAAAAATAATATCCTGCTTAGTATTCCACATCCACCTCTAACATGCTCTAAATCCACACACAATTTCCTAGTATGGCTGCTGTAGATTCGTTTTCCTCAATGCAGAATTCATATACTTCGTGTCTGTAGGACCATGGTTATTATTTCCAGGATACTGCTGTAAAACTTGATTCAAATCCCTTCTCATTTAATTGCGCAACAACAGTTTAAATTGTCTCAGTTTTTGTTTAACTTGTGAAAATTCTGCATCTCAGCTTATCTACCCTTTTCCAGAGTAGAGCTTACCAAATTTCGCTTCTCGATACACTGAATGGGTTTGACTCAATCAATGCTGTGGAAACTTTCATCTGATAAGCTCATATCTGCCTGGTCTTTACTGTGGCCTTTACCAAGCAGTTCCGTACTAATATCAGGTCAACCTCATAGGAGCTAAGTGCCCCTTGTATTGCGACCTGACTGTCAGGTAGTATTTTCATGTCTCTGGACCTGTATTTCCTTACTAAGTGGAATTAAAGTGTGAGGTTCCTATTGATTTGGAATACTTTACTGTGAGCTCACATACACGCATACATGCATAATTGGTCATTATAAACCTTCAGCCAGCATTACTTTTTCACCACTTATGTTGTGAATGTTAATTTTATGTATGACTTGCAGAACCTACAGTTTAAGGCCGACTCCGAACAACAGATTTTTTGATAACGTTTTTATGGCAATTTTATTTACTCTCAGAGTTTTTGTGAGAAAACTGCTGAGAGGAAGTCACCGAAGAAATATTTTTTCACATTTCGTTTCGTTAGAGGCCTCATATCTAATAAGCCAACACACTACCTTCTAGACTTCACATAACCTTTTTCTTAAACATGCTCAACCAATCCGTCATGCCTCACAACGGTTCCTTTCCTAAAAGAGTATGTAGCGTCCAGAGACCCATTAACTTTACTTATGCTGGTTCTGTTCAGGGGACATTCAAGTATGCAATTAATATCAGTTTCTCGTTAGATTTTATCACGCCACGATGCTCTTTAATGAATCTCGTGTTAGACCTGAATATTGTTTACACTACAACCATCTATGCCATGTAAACAATGTAACTTGAACTTATCCTTACAATAACTTCTCAATCAAAAAGGATATTGAAAGATTACAAAAGCAATCGACATCCTTAACTATTTCTACACCAGTGATCAAGTAGTGGAAAGCCCATACATGCGTATGTATGTGAAGAATATAAATAGAACGGTACAATGTAAAGTAATATAAAAGAGAGCGAGATGGAGAACATTAGAGAAAGAGAGCTTGCGTAAAAGAAATTGTAAAGGACAATCATAAAGTTATTGCAAATGCTTTACAGTTACGGTTATTAATTCTGTTATGGCCACCATTATCCTCCTACAACAACAACAAATTGTTCTATTCAAGCTTACAATATTGATGATACCATGCTGGTGTGACATAGTGGCTCCAGGATAATAAGTATTTGTATTGTTATGGGAAAAATTATTGACTTTATTTCTTAATAATATTTTTTACTTGTTGTTTATTGTTTGTTATTGCAATAAAATGATTTTTATTACACACCATTACTGAGTAAATAGTTGGAAATATTAAAAGTGTAGCCTTCTGTCATTGAGAAGTTAAAAACAGCAAAAAAAATTTGTAAATAAAAATATTCGTAAGGGTTTCGTAATAAAATTCCTTGTAGTTATGTTTGATAACAGCTTTCTTGCAACAGGTGATGAAATTACAGTTTATTATGATTGAATAAGATGATGTAGTGTAGTGCCGCCTTCCAGTGCCAGAATTTATGGCTGGTTTATGGCTTGTACAAGTAGTTTTTCTACAAAACAATCAATAAACTGACGTATATTGCAATGAATGCTTCAAAATATACGATTAACTGCTGTTTAGATCCGGTTCATGGTATCACTTGCTTTTACATCAAGACCGTCGTGATATCCTTCAGCAGTAAATAAGCAATTTTAGTGTTCTTAATAAAGTACGATGTAATAATACCACAGCCCAAAAAGCGGCCCAATAACGAATCCTTCTGGGTGCATTAGGTGCTTTTGAACCTCTTCCTGGATGCTCTTCACACCAAATAGGGAATTGGATGTTAGTCGGTTGCCATATAATAGGGGAAACTATTTTTAGAATAATTGGAGGTAAATCTGATTGCAATCGTCGTAGTCTAGTAGGTAGTGTGTTGACTTATTAGACGAGAGGCAAGAGTTTCAAATCCCCGGTCAGACATCAAAAACGAAATATTTCTTCGGCGACTTCCTCTCAGCAGATTTCTGGCAAAAACTCTGAAAGTAATAAAATGCCATGAAAAGTTTCTCGTCGTTCGGAGTCGACTTTAAAACTGTAAGGTCCCGCCACTCATGTATAAAATTAACACACACATATAATTGGTGTGAGAAGCTAGGCCGTAATCTGACTGAAGGGATGTAATGGCCAATTATATTATGTATATGTGTCCTGTAAATGTGATACCAAATTGATCATGTGTTCATAATTTTACTTCATTAATCACGAAACTAGCTTATCGCAAAACCCATGTTCTTTGCGTGAATCCTTATGTGGCGTAACCTATAGTATAACGTCAACTGCGAAAGACAGATTTGAGAAAATTTACAATAGAAATTTTATTTCCTTTCAGAGTTTTTGCCCAAGATCGCTTAGAGAGTTGCGATGTAAGCTAACGCATTACTTATTAGACTGGTAACTTCGATTAAATAAATTTCTGTGCTACATCCCAGCTAATTGACCAACAGATGAGCATTTTGTGAGAATAGTTTTCACAACAGCTAGTAAGACCAAAAACCTTTTGTGAAGTTGGAAATGACGTCAAAGAACACTTGTTCATTAATTCAGTTTGTTTTGCCCTAAAAAACTTTAATGACCATAGGCAATGACGGAGTTTCGAGCAGTCGATCAATCGTCTGCAACTGAGGCCTATTTCAGCATCAATGAGAGCGTGAAAGTACAAAATTGTTGAATTTGTCCTAAAAGACTTTAACGACCATAGGCAACGACGGAGTTTTGGAGCAGTCGATCAATGTCTGCAGCTGAGGCCTATTTCAGCATCAATAGGTTCGTGAAAGTACAAAATTGTTGAATTTGGGACATAAATATAAGATTTTAGGCCGTAGTCGGTCCATATTTTTTGGACAACTTCTTCTAGAATGAATTGCATGATCCGGACACCAACAACATGTAATTGCAACAGATATGAAGCTACGTGCTACACAGCATGTACTACATTGAATACTTTGAATGTGTTAGTAGTAAAGTGTTGACTTATTAGATTTGAGGTAATGGTTCAAACCCCAGGTAAAACATCTTCAACAGAGAGGATATAAAAAAATATTTTTTCAGCGGCTTCCTCTTAATAGATCTCTGGAAAAAACTATGAAAAGACCGACTGAACTGACTAACTCTATCCACTGCCTGCTTTGCCTTGCCTTATATATAGCGACATAAACAGTCTGATGAATGTTCTCGTAGGCGTAGGTTTGGGTCTTCGCCTTCTCGAGAATTCTGTGAATGTAAACATGTTGTTCAATTTATTCATGCTTACTAGTTTGTTGTTTGTGTAATTTTGTTTACGTTTGTCTTTGCAGTGTTGTTGTTGCTTGTTGGTTTACTTGTTTATCCCTTTTTTTTCGTTATGGTGATGTTGTTGCTGTATTTTTGTTTATTTTATTAATCAATGTAAACAAGTCCGTCGTTTCTGTTTTTTGTAGCTTTTGTTTCTTTAATATTTTGTTTAACATTTTAATATTAAACAATGCTAACCACATTTCCATTTTGGTGATAATATCGACGTGATCAAATACAGCCTGATTTATGTGCCAGAGTCATGGAAAATTTCCATTTCAGATACACAGACGTCTTATATTAAAAAAATTCGTTGATATTTCATACACACTTTGTTTTATTTAAATTTAAGGTTAGGAAGCACTCATCGTAAGATTCTTCTTCTTCTGATATGGTATTGAGAATGAGGTTAGAACATGTGCGGCCATTAAATGAATGCCAAAAGTATACACCGGGTGTTTAAGACCTTAATTCAAGCTGCCAGTTTAGAGGTCTAGTTTTTCTGGAATGCTCTGTATTAGGTGAGATTCATACATACATAACATAACTGGCTCATTACAAACTTTTAGTCAGAATTACGGCCTAACTTCTTACATCACTTATGTTGTGTGTGGTTAATTTTATACATGAATGGCGGGACCTGCAGTTTAAAGTCAACTATGAACGACAGATTTTTTTGAGAACTTTTTTCATGGCAATTTTATTTTACTCTCAGAGTTTTTGGCAGAAATCTGCTGAGAGGGGTCGCCGCAGAAATATTTTTTCATGTTTCATTTAGATATCTGACCGGGGATTTGAGCCCTAGCCTTTCGTCTAATAAGCCAACACACTACCTACTAGACTACGCGACTTTCTTGAAATTGCCAGATGTTTTTCCTTCTAGTCTTTGTGATATTAACTTACACAGGCCTTGTGTATCCTTCTGGTATTATTTTGTTCTTATGTGGATTGCATCACACTTGAATAAAGGAAATTTATGGGAATTTCATGTTATTCTACTGTTTTGGATTTAATGTGAGCATATATGGTTTGAAAATAATTCCAATTATTTTATAAAAAATAAACATCTTTTTTTTACAATAGAAACAACAACAACACACATAAATCGACATTATGAATATGTCCCTGCTGATTATGTTGTATTTGTATTGACAACCCTTTGTGTTTTCATATTCACTTTCATTTTGTTTTTTAATCCCAAATCAGCAGAAGCAGCAGAATAACAAAATTGGAAAAACGAGAATGAAAAAAAGACAACAACAGATTTTTATGAATATGGTAGAATTTGTAGCTGTAATAAAAGTGAAATAACAAAACAAAAAAAAAGAATGGATTGAAAAAAATTGGAATGAAAAAAGATTTCCTAAATTAAATACACAAAAGGGTCAATTTTTCAATTGATTTTTAGTTAAATTTTGACAAAAAGTCAAAAAAATTCTTTTTTTTTTCTCTTTTTTTGAATGGAAACAAAAATAGAATTTAAACTTATTTTTAAAATAATTTTTTATTTTTTTGTGTTTGTAGAATAGAATACGATTATCAACCCTTTTCAAATTTGCTTTTATGTTTCAATTGGAAGTGAATTTTTTATTGATTTTTTTAAAATTGAAATTTTTGGTTTTTTTTGTCTCTTCATTCACTGTCGCTAATTATTTGGCTTGATTTAATGTATTTCCATTAACGATTTTGTTTCATTTTAATATATGCCATGAATATTTTCTATGTTCCATAATTATCAATTTAAGAACAAAAAATTGAAAAAAAAACTGTAAGAAAACTATTGCCTACGACTGTACAATACCGTACTAAAGCAATTAAATTTTTGAAATAAAGTTTCTTGTGTTTTGTATTCAGTTCTTGGATAATTGTCTACTGAAAGC
>QOCX01002280.1:0-21915 GCA_005959815.1 Sarcophaga bullata | reverse complement strand
CTCCCCCATTAAAGAATTTCTAAATCAATTGTAAATGGCTTAAGCATGCATACATACAACTTAACTTTGCTTGTGTTAATTAAGAAATGAAGTGCAATTAAAACGAAATTAAAAAAGAAATTAATTTTTGAAGTGTTAATTCAATAAATTTAATGTTTTCAATACACCTTAATTAAATAAAGAAAAAAAGAAATAGAAAAGTTAATTTAACATTAATTAACTACAATTAAATAAAGTTTTTCTAATTTTAATTTCGATTTCGATTTCGCATCTTCGATTTGTTTACAAAATACTAACTGATGACAGAAACCAACCAACATCTCCATGCTGAAATTATGCGGCACCGCCTATACCGCTCCAATACCAGGAGGGAGTCGTCCTTGTGGGTCAACGGCCCCAGAGCTTTGGTTTACAGATAAATTCGGAGTCAATATTCGGGAAAATCCAAACAAAACGTAAGCGCGGGGTAAGTGCATAATAATGAAAATATAGCCGACGGTTATTATTAATTTTCATTTTAATTGTTAGAAACGCACTTCATTGTTAATTATTTTATAAAATTTAAAATGTATAACAGCATTGGATAAAATAATAGGGATTCCAAAATTTTATTTATAATTTACAATACAATTATTGCACAACAGAGTAACTAACTCGGTGTAGTGTAGTGGGAATTGAACCTGAAACCCTCACCTGACTAGCGCACTCGCCACTAAACTGTTATGATAGCCTTCAAAGCTTTTAAAATTTTTCATTTACTGCTTAGTTAAAGAACAAACGAAATGTATTTCATAAATATTTACCACAAAACCCATGTATTTTTTCAATATATATGGTCCAAGCTCACTTAATTTCACTTGTTATCCTCAGTTCATTTACGTTATGCAAACAATTTTCTGTATGAATAGAATACCATGTAGATCGTTACTATCCTTTAGTTTGGATTATGGCCTAGCTAATTACATTATCCACGTTGTGTTTGTTAATATTTTCCATGACTAACACGATCTTCGATTGAACAGAGGAGGAAGAGGACTACAGTTCTAGCCGAAATATGTTCAATAGTTCGTTTTGCATAGCTTGCCTCATTTCCTCAGCAAACAATGGCATATTACGCTGCATAACGTCAAAATTATTAGCAAAAATAATTTTTCCTAAATCAGCATCAATACAAAGACTGGCAGCCGTCTTAATTAACCAGATTCTGTACATTTTTCCCCCCGCACACTTTGTTTGAAAGGTGATGCACAGGCGACATTCCATTTGATCAAACAAATTAATTTTTAGTTTTAGGACGCAGACGTTGCTTGGATAACTTCGACGTTTCTGTTGAGAATAGGAATTTTTCGAAGACTCTGATTCATAGGTTGTTTATTTATCGATGACTTGGTGGAGTAAGCTTTGAAGTCGGGTATACAAATTAAACAAAACAATCAGTTGTCCCACGTTAGCTTAGTCTAGACTATGTAGCTTTATTTAAGTGGATCGCATGAAGCATATTAGATCATGGTTCGAGCTATTTTTCATATTGAGAAAGTAAGCAGTAAACAGTTAGGCACCAGGGTCTATACACGATAATGGACCATGCAATAAAGAAACTGACAGAGAAATATTACCAATCACTCCTTGTGGTTAAGAACTGCATAAATTCCAGTTGAATTGAAAAATTGTTATGGTCCTAGGATAGCCAGTGGGTTGCAATATGAATTTAAAACAGCACCGTGTAACATTGCATTGAACATGCTTCATTTGGCTTTATAATATACTCTATAGTAGTGGCAGTCCTTTGCCTCATATTGCTTTAACAGAGTTACAAACGATGATATTCATCAATCGTTGATGTCAATCTGAAGAATTTGGCCTTTATGTCAAAGGCATTATTCCAACACTGTAGCATTTCTAGATTCTCTGAGTGCAAAATAGAGTTACAGAGACCTTTACAGAATTTAAAATTTCACCATTGAGACAGTTCTGCAGAGATCGAAATAAATTATAAAATAGAAATGTAAAGGCTGGGCTTTATGATGGATGCATTGAAATTTGCTAGTCAAGCTCTCATTTAGGTGATAATTTTTGGCCATTTTAGTGGATGTAATTTCTGCAAACTAAAAACGTCGTAGTCTAGTAGGTGGTATATTGGTTTATTAGAAATAAGGCCACGGTTCAAACCGTGAAAAATATTTCTTAGGCGACTTCCTCTCAGCAGATTTCTGGCAAAAACTTTGATAGAAAATAAAATTGCCATGAAAAGTTTCTCAAAAATCTGTCTTTCGGAGTCGACTATAAAATATAGGTCCCGCCACTCATGTATAAAATTAACACACACATCATAAATGGTGTGAGAAGCTAGGTCGTAATACTGACTGAAGAGTTGTAATAACCACTTATGTGTGTATGTTATGTAATTGCTTCAAACTCGTTAGTTGTTGACAGCGGATAATGAATAATTTCATTTCAATACGATCAGACACAGAATTGTTGGATACAACCTTGACTTTGTCATTATGTGATAAGCTTTACCTCGCCTCGTTTTACATTATTGTCGTACGTGATACACTTTTGCCTTGTGCAATCATTTACTTCAGAAATTGTTCGATTTCCTACCACTTTGGTAGTACTTTACATTGTTAATTCCGGTGACATCCAAACTTCGAAAGTCTTCGTGTATCTAACTTTCGTTAATGGGTCAATGATAGTTTTAAATCATGTAAATTTTTTATTGATTAGTCGACCAAAGCGAGATCCATAAAAATTGTAAAACACTGTTATTTTCTTTTAATACGGCAGGGTCTTCGTAAACTCTTTAAATTTTTTCACTAGCTTGCGTTGCATTCTTACTATGTTTAATTTACTGTTTCTGAATAAACATTTTTAATAAACGTTTGTTAAACTTAAAGTGTAAGAGTTATATTAAAAAGATTTATAATAGCTTTTAAGAACTTAATTAAGAAGAAATACTTAGGGCCATTATTACAACTTGCGGTTAAAGTTCGGTTTAACTTTAGCTAAAGTGAACTTTAAAGACACATTTAACTTGTTTTCGTTATTACAACCTACACCCAAAATAAAGTTAACTTTTTCAGAAATATGACAGTATCGGAGCAATGTCGATAAGACTGCTCACTTAAATAATTTTTTTTTAAACACAGTGACAACGATGGGCTTCTTTTTTTTATTGTATTTGCCCATTTTATTTATATTTGAAGTTGCAATATTGAAATTAATATATAATATGGCATAAAATTAACTTTAAAAGTTACCGGTAGAATGATCCTCACTTTAGCTTAATGCTCACTTCCTTCTACCTTGTGGGCCACTTATAATAATAAAAAACAATTTATTTGCCAGTTAAAATCCTCCTTTTAATTAACGGCAGGTTGTAATTATGTCCCTTAAAGTGGCATTTAAAAACTATGATTTGCTTAGTAAGCTTTTTGCAAAATGCAATTTTGCAATTTAAGCCCTCAGTAGATTATTGATCAAAACTAAATTTCAGTTCTATTTATTTGGTTAAAAATATATTAAAATAAATAATAAGTTAAATTGTAATCGATAACATTGACTTGCTTAGTAAATATTTTGTAAATATATCGATCATATCAGTGTCTACTTTTAGCCTTATAGTAAGCTCTACATAAACTAATTATCTCTTCAAACCTAACTTTTTGTCTATTTATTTATTTATTTATAAACATTAAAATAAATACTATAATAAGGACAAATTGTAATCGATAACGATTATTTGTTTATAATCGTTTGTTAAATTTAAAGAATAAAATCTTAAAATGTGTTTATTAAGCCTACATTAAGAAAATTTTTTGGTATAGAAGGCTATCTATTGTATGTATTTATGTATGTATGTATGTATGCAAGTAATTTGTAATTTTTAGAAAAAGGAAACATTTTGATAACACTCCTTGCTGCAGTTAAGGTAATAATTAGACCATATTAATTGCAAATTTAACCATGGGTGTCAATAATGGAAACCTTTTGGTTCTGCTTTTGAATAAAAAAATCTGTCTCTCTATCTCTCTCTTCCTCTCTCGCTGTATCTCATTTGTGTAGCAAAGCAAAGAGAAATATGAAAGAAAGAAAAAAATGTATCGCTTCATAAAATTGACACCATGAATGAGAGGAATTCGTGAATTTAAAAAAACGAAAAATTTTTTTTTCTCCAACCTTTTTTGAATTATTCGTCACCCTGTCTTGCTCTGCTAATGACAAATACGTTTTTAAATCAATTTCCTTTTTCGCTGACATAAAAGCTCAACAGGACATCAATGTTGGTGTTGTTGTAGCTGAAGTTGTCGTTGCCGTTGTAGTTGTTGTTGTCGTTCTCGTTATAATGATTTTGTGATCATCGTTGGCAATACGAAACGTTTATTATTACGAAAACAGCGAAAATTTTATGAAACTTTGAACCCCGTGTTAATGACGGGGTTTTTAGTATGTGTATGTGTATGTTTTTAAGTGTATAAGAGTGGTATGTGTGTAAATAGTAAATTCATAATTTGCTTATGATTTAAACGTCAATATTATCGTCATCGACATCAACACATAACTGCAGCCTGCTTGTAGAAAAAAAAGAACGAAATCAATTCGAGGTAAGGCATGGCTGCTTAGAACATTTTTTTTTTTTTGCAAATTTCATCCTGATGCTGAAGCACGACGCATAATAAATATTTCCACGAATGGTTTTCACAAACGAAAATTATTGTATGTCTGCAGAGAGTGTATGAATTTTGAATGGCAATTGTAATTTGGTTTAGATTTTTAACTTGTTTTTTTTTCCTACTTTTTTTGGTGACATGCTGAGCTAAACAAGCTTTTCCAGTAGAGCCAACCGTGATATCTGCTTCAACACTTATACGGTATTATTGTGTTACGAAGGATTGCAAATGAAAATATTAATTTGAGGTTCATTAAGTTTTGATTATGGGTTTAATAGAGGCATAGAAATACCGTATTTCGTTACGCCTTTCAATACAACCCCAAAAATGTCTGTGTGCATGTGTGTGTGTGTAAGTGTTGGCAAATATAATTCCATTATGAAATAAAATTTATTGACTAATCAAAAGAAGTCTGCCTATCTTTGTCTATTGAAGCCAAAGGAAATGTATGATTTGGAATGGTCTTGTAAGGAACCTGATTTTATTGATTCGTGTTTGAAAATCGTAAATTGTTTACGAGCCTTTTTTCTTCTTGAACTTTCTTTCAAAAGAAGAATACGCATGTAATGGAACCATAGATTCAATGAAAAATGTTGAAACATTTTATTACGAGGGACAGACCAACTACAGAATAATTGCAAACACCCGTAGGACAGTCATAAGAAGTCACGCAAAATTTCATCAATTTCTCGCTTACAAGGCATTTAAGTACGACTCCGAGTGCATTTGTTATTCTGCCTGACATGTAAATGGCCGCCTCTGGACTGGTTATAGTAGTCGATCCGTTTGAGATAGTTTTACGATAGTTATTATGAGGGACAGACCAACTACAGAATAATTGCAAACACCCGTAGGACAGTTATAAGGAGGCATGCAAAGTTTCAGCATATTACAAGGCATTTGATTACGACCCCCAGTACATTTCTTATTCTGTATGGAATATGATAAGGTAGGTTAATCCATATAATGACATTTAAATGACCTCCTCTAGATTGGTTGCCGCAGTCAATCCGTTCGACAGTTTTTTATCACATTTTGGGGGATAATTTGGTGAACATTGGCTTTCAAATACTCCAACGTTAGTAAATTATCACCATAAACGTGCTATTTCGAGTAGCCATGCAATTGAAGCATCCACAACGTTAAATTTCTGTACACTTCTCATGGTATAAAGCCAAAATTAGTCGTATTAAGTTGCTCTTGGGATAGTGTTGATGCAAACACTTCCTATCCACCTCATAAGTTTCAATTACAAGTCAAAAAATTATTTACCATATGGCCCTAGCCGTCTAAATTGATGATAATAGTACTCCAAGGCTTATCCAGAACATAATGAGCTCTAAACAGTCGCGTTTTCCGCAACCAATTGCTTTTCACAATGTTTTTTCCAAGTTCCATGTGCAACTATCGCCTGAGGAATGCTCTTCATTGCTAAGGTAAGTTTCAGCATTGAAAGTCTGTTACTTTAGCATCCAAATAGCGTACCAATGATATTGTAAGGCATCAGTCGGCTTTAATTCTTGCATGAACTGAATTTCATAAGGTTGGATGTGTGAATTCAAATGTATAGTCAGCCCTAAGAAAGGCCCAGTTGCTGAGAAGGCTTTGGAATTCACAAATTCCTATTATCCGACGCATTTTCACTCATTCACAATGAAAAATTGAACGACTTCCATCGTAATCACTAAATCTGGTTGCTCGTCAATGCAAATTTAAAAAATCTCTTTCTAGCAAGCGTTTTTTCATAAAACGAAGTAGTATTTGCAGTCGTAAATCAGTGTGTTAAAGGTTTTCCGAAAACTGTCTTTAGGAAAGGTATTCTCCTATTGAAAAAAGACTGAGGCGTTTGCAAACAGAAACTTTTCAAACAACTTTCGCATCTTTAAAACAATTTTGATTTTATTGAAGCTTATTTTCTAAAATTTAAGTTTTTGTTTTGGCTCCTGCGTAATGCTTGAGCATTTTAATTGTTTTGAACACTTGAAACAAAAAAAAAAAAAAACGAAATGAATTTTAATTCATTTCAATTGAATTTCTTTCCTTTTTCTTCTCTTCTCTTTCTTTCCTTTTTTATTGTTTTGAATCACGTTTTATTGAGTTAAGTTTTGTATTGAATTAAAATTTTATTTTCAAACCAAAAGTCTTTTCAGTATAAATGCAGTGTTTAACCCATTAATTTTACCCTCTTAACATTCGTGGTGTGTTTACATTAAATATTTCAAAGAAATTCACTCAATTCATTCAATTCTTTCTTTTCTTTTCTTCTTTTGTTGACTTTTCGATTCTTTTTTTTTTTTTTTGCATTTTTAGCAAAAATCCAATATTTAAGCTTAAAAGCATCAAATATAAAAAAATGATTGGCATAAATAAATGTAAGAGTGCTCAAGAAAAAATTTTGGACAAAAAGTTTTCTTTAGAAAACTAAATTTGATGGAAATAAAGCATTAGCGCTCGTCTGCACAAATGTGCTGCGCAACACAGCCTCGCTATGTCAATATGGGTTCTTCGATACCAACAGCCTTTACTTGCTCCTATTGCTTATAAATCCTACACAGTATTCCTCTCTTAAATACCCCAAGCTTAGTTTCATATGCTTGCTGTAGGAACCTTTGCTTCAGTGCAGATATAGCACGAACAATATAGATTGTGCAGAGCTTTAAAAGAAATCCTATTTATTTCCCTTGCCTAACTCTAGCCTGAAAATCCTTACTTTTCTGCCATTTTCTAGCTTTTCTTTCATTGTTTAAAAGTTCTTTTTTCTCTGGGAAATGGCGGTTTATCTAAGGCTGTAAGAACGTCCCCTACGTAACACTCTGAAAACCCTTTACATGATAGCACCGTTTGACCATAATTCAGGCTGAGAAGAAGAATACACGGTTTGGTCTAAAGCTTCTTGAATGGAAGTAAGAACTTGTTCCTGCGCTAGTTTCAGTTGCACCAGAGTGAACAAAGCAGGAGACTTTTCGTTCTCTTGACTACTACTATCTTATTAGGTGGTCCCTGGCCTCTTAGGACGTTTCCTACAAGAACGTATGCCCGTTAACTAATTCCCCTCAAATAATTCCTGCAGAAGTTTGCGTTCAGAGAATTTATTGAAAATTTCAATTAAAATCGATGATAACTTTCGAAAAATTATTCAACTCACACAGAATGCTTAACAAAAGCAAAGAAATGAAGTCGCCATAGTATAGTGGGGTGAGTGCTGAACTATTAGGCGAGAGAGCGTGGTTTAGGACATCTTGAACAAAGCGAAAAAAATTATTCCGTCGACTAAGCGTTCTTCTGACCAAAAATTGGAGGAAAACATAAAATTTCAACGTTAAACAGGAGGTCCGCGACTAGTGAATGAATGAACGACAGAAATGGTGTTGTGAGAAGATAGGTTTATAAGAGTGTAATAATGAATTGTAACAATAATAATGAATTGTTAACAAACGGTAAATATTTCTTTTCTTCTATTGAAGTCGCTATATTCTAGTAGGTAGTGGTTGGCTTATAAAGATATGAGGCCGCGCTTCAAATTCCCGTTCGGATATCGAAGCGAAAATATGAAAAAATTATTTCTCGGTGACTTCCTCTCAGCAAATTTCTAGCATAAAACTCTCTGAATAAAATAAAATTGGCCATGAAAATTTCTCAAAAAATCTGTCGTTCGCAGTCAACTTTAAACTGTACGCCCCGCACTCATGTGTATAAATTAACGCCCGCCAATATAATGTGTGAGAGGCAAGGTCGTAATCTTGACTGAAGGGAATTTATAAAACTCTAACTCCCTGTAAATTTTTTCGTGCGCACTCCTTATATAATAAACACTTGTAACCAACGAAAAAACAAAAAAAAAATGCAACAAAAACAAACAAAATTTTCATTTACTATACTAAAGTATTGTACATACATGAAGGCAATATTATCATCACTTTCATATGTGGTTGTGGTTTTGTATTTTTTGTCTAACACCTGCTCAAAAAGTCAATCAATTGGATTCTAATCTCTTTAACATACTCCAGTCTATGATACTAAAACATCATCATTGTAATTCAATTACCCCCATGGAGACTAAACACCATCATATCCATCCATCGATAGATACTATGATGAGAAGACCATCCATGCATCAGTTTTCATATTCAATTTGATTTTATGATAGCACGAATGAACAGAATGGATGGAATGGATGGGATGGATGGCTGGCTGACAGTGTTGTGCGAAGTGCAGTATGGCTTACATGACGGACACTATTTTATTGTTTGGAAGTATGAAAGTGTTAAACTAATTTGCATATAAAAGCATAATTTGACACTTATTGGATATTTTTCTATGCACATATGTGTGTACATACATACATAGGAGTGTGGTTAGTATAGTTTTGAATAGAAAATTTAATTTTGAAAATATGCTTTCAACAAAGCCTAGGGTTTGGGTAACAATTTTAATTGAATTGATAAGATTAATTTGCAATTCAAAATAAAGAACAAAAACAAAAACAAAAACTTGATTATTGTTGTTGTGGTTGTTTTTATTAAAAAAAACGTTTTCTTTATTTTGTTAAGATTCCACAGAATCATTGAATCAACAATCGTTGCATGCAAGCAACAGCAATAGCAATAATTCAACGAGTCCTATACAAACCTCCATATTGCCGCAACTGCATACACAATTGCATTTAATATCGCCACATCAATTGGCCCTGCATCAACAGCATTTGCAGCAGCAGCAACAGCAACACCAACAGCATCTGAACAATCAGCTGCATCATCACCACCATCATCAGCAACAGCAACAGCAGCAGCAGCAACAACAGCATCATCAACATCTGTCACAGCAACAACAGCAACAGCAGCTTGGCGAAAAACGTGAACGTGAACGCGACGATTCACCTGATAACACAGACAATGGCCTCGATGTCGATAATACCGATGATGATCTCTCCAATAGTCTGAATAATGGCCATGACTTGGATATGGAAAGACCGCGCAAAGTAAGAAGGTAAGCGTAAAACATCAAACGTTTACAATTTCTTCTTCTCTTCCGTTTCTCTTTTAATAACAAAATCCTCTTAATACGAAATAATTTAATTTTTTTTTATTGTTGTTTGTTGTTGTTTAGATCACGCACCACCTTTACAACATTTCAGTTGCATCAATTGGAGAGAGCCTTTGAAAAAACTCAATATCCGGATGTATTTACCAGGGAAGACTTAGCAATGCGTTTGGATTAAGTGAAAGCACGTGTACAGGTAAACACATTTTAATTGTATTAAAAAAAACAAAAACAACAACAACACAAAATCTATTTAAAAATTTTACAATAATTGCCTTTATTAAGAGGTTATCAACGTTAATAACAATAAAATTCGTGTACAGGGGTATGGAAGTTTTAAAAAAATGAAGAATTCTTTCAATTAAATCTTAATTGAAACAATTAAGAATTGTTTTAAATTCATCAAATTAACAAAACATCATTAGGTATCAAACAGGATTTCTATTCAAAAGCAATTACAAAATTAGCGGATCTAGTGTATAAATGACGGCAGTTATTTTCGTTCTTTTTAGCATCTCCCCCCCACATTTTCATTTGTTTTAGTTTCATTACTCAAGTTTTTCCAACTGAGCAGGAGAATCATCTGCCACATGTACGTTCAAAAAATATTGAATGGTAGATACTCAATGAAGCTGTACGTGTTGCCAAAAAGAATTCTGTAGTGCTTGATCTACATGCACTCCAGAAGCAGTTAAAAGAGTCCATAAAATTCCATCCCAATTGCTTACTACAAGACTTACGGCAGTTGTAGCACTGCAACTTATTGTCCTGTTACGCTGGCATATTATTCCCTAAAAGGATCCTCCAGACTCTGGAGGAAATTCATTATAGCTCGTCTTGTACTAAGTTTTTAGAGGAGATTTTACACACGCATTCCAAACATGCTAGATTGGCCCTTTAATATGGCTTATTATGGGGATTCTTGCTGAAATCTACACGGACGGTTACAAACTTGGTAATAGGGAAGGCCCTGAATTTTTTCCCCAATGATATAATCTTAGAATAACTCTCCACCTTCCTGACTAGAGACAGACTGCATCAGGCCGAGATAATGTCTATAAATTACGATGCACAATAGGTCAGGATTAAGGAATCTCCAACTACTTGCATTTCTATGCTCTTTGTAAGCCAAGCGGTGCTAAGTTCACAGTTAAAGTCGCCGTAGTTTAGTAGGTAGTGTGTTGGCTTATTAGAAGTGAGATCACAGTTCAAACCTCAGGTCAGACATCTCGAATAAAACAAAAAAATAAAAAAATATTTCGTAGGCGTCTTCCTTTTAGTAGATTTCTGAATTGCCATGAGAAGTTCCTTAAAAAATTTGTCATTTGGAGTCGACTTTAAACTGCAAGTCCCACTACTTATCTATAAAAATTAACACACACAACATAAGTGGTGTGAAAAGCTAGATTCGTTATCCTGACTGAAGGGTTGTTATGGTCAATTATATATTCTGTCTCTGTCATCGATTACAATTGAAACTTTCAATAAAAATTCGCTGTCGCAACTTCAGTAGTCGCCGTAATCTAGTAAGTAGTGTGTTGGCTTATTAGACGTGAGGCCACGGTTCAAACTCCCGGTCAGACAACTCCCACAAAACGAAATATGAAAAAATATTTCGTAGGCGACTTCCTCTCAGCAAATTTCGGAATTGCCATGAGAAGTTCTTTAAAAAATTTGTCGTTCGGAGCCGACTTTAAACTACTCACGTGTAAAAATGTACACACACAACATAGGGGGTCCCAATAGCTAGGTTCCTAATCCAGGCTGAATGGTTATAAAGACTAATATTCATAAGCAATATTCACGCGCTATTGTGCAATAGATAGGTATAAAGAGAGATTTCACCAGCGAATGCAGAAGCTGTAGATCTATCTCAGACTCGACACCGACTTCTCTTCTTTGGCTAATAAAGCTATTGTTACTGGATAAGGGGTTCATTCATTAAACAATGCAGATTTTTCGCGTAATAAATGCGCACAAATTTTGCTTGTTGAGCGCATCTTTCACTAAATATATGGGCACTTCAGATGAAAGACATTAAATAGCTAACAGCCTTGCCTTGTTGATGTTAAAACCATTTAATATGGGCACTTCAGATGAAAGAAATTAAATAGCTGACAGCCTTGCCACACTGTTGATCTTGAAGCCATTTAATGGCACTCTTAATGAATTCCAAATAATTTCTTCAATAGGTTTTTATAGTAAAGAGCCCTATGACGTAGTAATGGCCTGCCTATTAGTCTTTTAGGGCATCCTTAATGTTTGTGGCCTGGTTAGTTTGCCAAAATCTTTTATGGCCAGTAAATAAACTGTGTTCGTTAAAAACAAAATCCAATCTTTGAATTTTAATTCTTTTTCTAAAAAGTGGAATGCATCCCAATGGTTCGTTGGGTTAATCCTTCTATAAAAATTGTTAAATTTTTCTACACATTTTTTCTCCGTTGAATTTGTTTAAACGATTATAAATAATTGTGATGAATATGATGGCGAATAACGACAGTAATCTCTGCATGTCAATACTTAACAAAGCATGACCAGCTAAATCTGAGCATGCATGGTAACATTGTAACATTAAAGAGCAACAACAGAAATAAAAATAAAAAATTTTTATAAACCAGTTATCTGGAAATAAAAATAAAAAAAAAACGAGAGACCAGCATGAAATCCATATACTAACGAACACGTATGCAGCATATAAAAATTCAGAGAGAGAGAGAGAGAGAGAGAGAGAGAGAGTAAAAAATATTTACAAATACTTAATAAAAGCTTATATGCTTAAAGTAATATGGGCTTGAGTATGGTTATGAGTGTATTAAAGTGTGTGTGTTACAGTGTGTATATGTTTGTCCTTTTGCAAATGCAACAAATCCGTAAATAATTGCCTTGTTAACGAAGAAAAAAAATAAACAACAATAACATAAGCGAATATAGAGAAATGAGTATGAGATCTATGGGTTCGTGTGTGTGTGTGCAAACGAAAACGCGTAAACACTTTAAATCAACAACAACGTTTATTGTTGTTACAAAACGAACACAAATTGATACAAACAAATCGAGTAGGATTAAATTGATAAAAACAACGATAAAAAAACGAATCTTGCTCACACACATTCAAGAGAGGACGAGCTGTGTAGACAGGGTATTACAAATAAATTTGTTTTCTCTTCTTGAAACGATGAAATGATACGCGAATATTTGTTGTTGTTGCCCTTTGTGACATTAGAAACAAGCTTATGTATGTGTAAGTGTATAGTATTAGTGTGTGTCACTGATAATATCATCCACAGCCAATGACCAATTAAATGTTTAACTTGTACAAAAAATAAAGGATTTTCTGAATCATCTAACGTGTGTTGAGTGATTCTCATGCTTTATGCTTTTTGCTTATGTTGACGTTACATTGACTATAATGAACTGTTAAAAGATTTTGTATTATTGATAGGTCAAGTACATGTTCGTGTACGTGTATACATATTTTTTGTTTTTTTTTTTTTTTTGTAAATTTAATCGCAAACAAATGTTGCAATTGTTCCCTCATCCCTTTTGTTATTTTCTATTTAATTCCCATTTAATTGTTTATATGTTTATAAATGTTGTTGTTGTTGTTGTTGTTTTCTCTTTAACGTTAAATATCAATTGTTTTCACATTTTCTGTTGTAAGGCACCCTAATTATGTGTGAATTTCAACAAATTTTGTTATTGCAAGGAAGCCACCCCATAAATTACATACAAAATAAAACAATTTAAACACCCTTTTATGGAAAACTTAATGAAAATAAAATAGTGTTACTAGAAAAAACAACAACAACAACAACAACAACAAACATTTAATCATTTGGAAAATCTCTATTAAATAATGAAACTCTGCTACGATGAATGCTTTAAATGCTTGTATAACCTTACTTGCCTGGCTTTTTACCCCGCGTCCAGCGCGTGTAATGCCTCGAATACTTTGGTGTGTGTGTGTGGTTTGAAGTGTTTAAAACTATTTCTTAAATAGAATTTTGTTCTGGTCCTTTTTAAGCGTTGGTTGTATTAAAAGTTTCAAGCATTTCTTATGCAAAATATTTGATTTTTATTCCTTCTGTTTTGTTTGTCCTTAACAAAAAGAAAGGACTCATGCTCTTGTGTGGTGTGTAACATCTCTGATCGTGTGTTTATAAGCCGTTTAATTTAGCTGCTGTTTAAGAAATCCATCCCATCCCATGTTGTTAAATAATAAAAAAAAAAGGAAATTATTATTTCGTTCATTTCATTGCATTTGAAATTACAAATAATTGTGATTGCCACCCGCATAATAAAAAATGTTGAATATGAGTTGAGATAATGACTTAATTGCTTTTAATTAAGCTTCATAAGCCTAATTATGTGTTGTATTATCAAAATAATATTTTTAAAACATAATTATATGAGGTTTCTGTTGTTAATGTCACATTTATATTGGGTATAGGAGAAACGTTGTTTGACTTTAATATTGTATTTCAAATTGTTTTCTCTTGTTTTTATTTTAAATTTCATTTTGCAATTATTCAACTCAATGTCCTGTTGTATGTTAAATTACATGTTATAATTGTCCTTGTAACAATTAAAATTGCCATATCATTTATCTCTCAATCTCGCTCTCTCTCTTTCTCTCTTCTCCTCTGATCTCTCTAGGTTTCTTGATACATACAATGTTTGATAGCTTTGAACAAGTGTATGTTAATGGGTGATAATTTCATCTATTTTTCCTTTCTATTATCGTATCTGTTGAAAGTGTATTCATGCTCAACAACTTTTCTAATCTTTTCCTCATTCATACATTCAACTTTGCTACAGCTACACTCTTACAGTGTTGGAAATCGCTATAGGGACACTATAAAACACTGCAAAACACTGCAAAACAATACATGAAGTTTAACATCAATAAGCTCCACCCCTTAACTGCTTTAAATCACGTTATTAATTCCATTTATTTAATGATGTCGCCGTGTGACTTATAAGATACAAGAACGTGGTTCAATCCCCAGCTTAGTCTCTTTCTACGGCTTTCTCTAAACAGCTTTCTGGCTAAAACGCTAAAAGTAAATAAAATTGCCAAGAAAAATATCTGAAAACTCTGTCTTTCGGAGTCGACGTTATTCTGTGGGTACCTACACTTATGGATAGAATTCATACATGATTGGTGCGAGAAGCTAGATTGTAATTTTGACAACAGAGATGTAATGTCCAATTAGAATAAATTAAAGCGTAGCTTATAAGTCTAGTCCTATAATGGCTCACTGTAATACTTATAGTAGCTATTCTGTCATCTATTAATGACTTCTGGCTGCCATTTCCCATCGGTCCCGGTAGTTTTATAAAGGTGTGGATCTTATTCAAACAACCTTTGGCCAGACACGTTGAATTCTGTGTGTCCAAGAATGCTTCATCACTGGTTCTCAAGTGTCGGACACTTCCTCGTTAGTACAGTTCCAGTAAAAGTCGATGTGAAGTGCTTAAAGCTTCCGGGCTTGTATACCCAGAGTTCAGTGCCCATTATAACTGCTATAAGGTCAATAAGAAGGAGTCTGGTTAAGCAGGCCAAGATAGCTAATTGCATGTAGGAACTCATTCGTATTTTCTGTTGTACTGTCCTTTACAACTAAGTTTGTTTGTTACTTTCCATGTGTTGGTAAATCTGTCGCTATCTCCTCCACTAACCTACAACATTCTGGGACGATCTTAAGAGGCCGTACTCACTCTCTAGCATTATCGATATCTCCTCTACAGACAGATGACCTTCTTGGATTATCTTATGTGGGATGTACCCAACCTGTAGAGTTATCAATATCTCCTCCACTGATACACGGTATTCTGGTATGATCTTAAGTGACATGTACTCACTCTCTAGATTTATCGATATCTCCTCTACAGATATACTACATGCTTGGACTATCTCAACTGGGATGTACTCACTCTCTAGAGTTATCGATAACTCCTGAATAGACACACGACATTCTTGGACTATCTTAAGTGGGATGTACTGACTCTCTAGAGTTATCGATATCTGCTCCACAGACACATGACTTTCTTGGACTATCTTAAATGGGATGTACTGACTCTCTAGAATTCTCGATATCTGCTCAACAGACACATGACTTTTTTGGACTATCTTAAGTGGGACGTACTCACTCTCTAGAGTTATCGATAACTTCTCCACTGACACTTGACATTCTTGGATTATCTTAAGTGAGATGTACTCACTCTCTAAAGTAATCGATAACCCCTCTACTTACACACAACATTCTCGTACTATCTTAAGTGGAATGTACTCAGTCTCTAGAGTTCTAATGGCTCATTTACTATCCGAAAATATGAGTAAATTTCCACTCAACGAATTCTGATATCGCATTCGCACTGCGGTTGTGTTTTTTTTTTTGAACAGTTCTACAGCAAACAGGTACTGTCAGATACATTTTAAGATCCAATCGTCCTGAATATTATATGAGATTAGATTTGAAAGCACTTTAAAGATCAGAAAACCAAATATAACTGTGTGTCTGTTTTATTTTGTGCAGCACTGTATGTGTATCCTTGAAGCATAACAAGAAAATTTTCTGTTTCTGGTTTTCCTTTACTGATGCCACAAATAATACCAAAATGTTAAGCTTTTATGTTGTAAAGCTTGTAAATACTGTAGCAGATAGATAGACAGACAAACGAACAGACAGACTGTTAGATGACAACACAAAGTACGACAATAATTTGTAACAATTATTGTCAGGAAATCATTACTAATTTGCTATACGCACAGATGCATTTCTTTGTTCCACCACAACAGCAGCAACAACATAAGACAAGTGACTGAGAGTTTCACTGGCTGACTGATGTGTGATGACAGTCGTGATGTTAGAGGGAGGGGTTGAGTTGTATTTGCCTGATGACTGACTGACTGGCAAAGAGACATTTTTCAAATAGAAATCATAGATCGTATTGTGTTGTGCTGTGTTGTGTGTTGTGTTCTTTAAGGACCTTGTATTTGTTTGGAAAATTGAAGGAAGTGTAGACAATTGATTCAATTCGGTTACACTTGTTACGAGCAGCAGCAACAACAATACAATTGTAAATTGCATTTAATAAGACACACTTAACTACGTATCTGTGTGTGTGTAGGTAGATATCCTTACTCTTATTCATGCATTTTATGTTTCTAATGAGCTTTTTCTTTGTGAGAAAGAAAGAGAGAGAGCGATAGGGAGAGAAAAGGATATTAAACCTTTGGAAAAGTTGAAAATCTTTATGCGTTTGTATATGTGACTTCAAATGAAAGTGTCTTTGGCTGTGTTTCTTTTGTAAATAAAATTCCTTAGGTAAGTAAGTGAAAAAGTGAGAGAGAGAGAGAAAGTGAGAGAGACTGACACAGAGATAGAGGGAGAGAGATAGCAGGCAAATCACAGGATTTCACTTCCGATTGGATTCTATTGTCTACTGGTGTTGTCAGTAAATGTATTAAAAAGTGATGTCAGGACAACGAACGGCGACCAAAAGAAGGGGAAGGTAAGCAACGATGCTGATAACGACGACGGACGTTTGAAAAGTGCACAACAATGATTAAAGGGGTTAATTGGGCGTCTATTCATTGAAAATTACTGGCGGTTGTATTGTTATAAATACGGGGGGAAGGGGGTTTGAGTACCACATTATAGTGGTGGTGGCTAGCGTTGAATGTGGCGGGTGTTTGTGAAATTGGTCATGGCAATTATTTAGGAAATTATAGGCTTAAAATCATTTGTAGCGATTAAAGTTAACACACCACTGCCAAATGTAAAAATCATTAATAATTCCCGCTTTTTCCATTTCTTGTTGTAGGTCTGGTTTCAAAATCGTCGTGCCAAATGGCGTAAACGTGAAAAATTCATGAATCAAGATAAAAACGGTTATTTATTGCCCGAACAAGGTAAGTTTTCACAAAAACTTTCTTTCTACTTTAATCTCTTTCCTTTCGTCCCTTCTTTCTTACTTTCATACATGTTGTTTTGTTACATGTTTTTGTTGTAATTTGATTGATTAAAAAACTATTAAGTGTGGTTTACTTAATATTTTTTTTGTATTGCAGGTCTTGCCGACTTTCCCTTAGGCATACCATTGCCGCATGGCATACCCGGACATCCGGCTGGTTTGCCAGCAGAATTTTGGCCTCCCCACTTTGCCTTACATCAGCCATTTAATCCAGCTTTATTGCCTCAGGGCCTTATGCCCCACTACAAATTGCCCAACTTTCATACGCTGCTCTCACAATACATGGGCTTGAGTAATTTGAATGGCATTTTCAATGCTGGTGCCTACCCGCAAAATCTATCGCTGCACAGCGGTGCCCAAGTAAGTCCGCCGTGCAGTAATAGCAGTCCTCGCGAAAGTCCAACAATTGTTAGCGGTTCTACGGCCATTGTTTCGTCAGCAGGTGGTGTAACATTAACGTCTTCGGCTGCCGCTTCGCCTAAATCGCCTTTGAATAATAACAACACCAATGGCAGCATAAGTGGCAATTCAACACCCGTCTCGGTGGTCACAAAATCAGAAGACTGAGCCTAATCACGTTCAATAAACGGGTGCTTAACAATGGAAGGAGCAGAATTCCACTACCCTCATGAATTGTAAATAAAATTTTAATTTCTATTTCCCTTGTATTTGTTTTTAGTTCTTCTTAACAATAATTTTAAAAGAAAATTATAAAAATTTAATGAAAAAGTGATATAATGTAACAGGATAGTGTGTGTTTTTTTTCTAATTCTTTCCCTCTCTTCACATTCCATCTTGATTTTCTTTTAATTTTTATTTTTTAAGTACCTTAGCTTAGGATTTTAGTAGAATGTTAAAAACGAAGAAGAAGAAGAAGAATAACAATTTTCATTTGCCAAATATTATTATTTATTGTAAATTAAAATTAAAAATTAACAAAAGAAACAAATTTTTAACAAAACTAATGTAAAGAATGTATTCTAAAAGCAGATTTAGATTGGATTTTTTAGTCCTCAGATTAATAGTCCTCAATTATAAAATAATTTTAGAAATACAATGAAAATATTGAAAAAATAATAAAAAAAACTAAATAAACACAGAATCATATAAAATATTTTAAATGTTTTATTATTTTTAAAGAGCTGAAGACTTTCCGTCATGGTATTAATATTTTTAAAAATTAAATGACTTCACTCTCACACACTCTTCAAATAATTGCAATTAGTCCTCGCCCCCTTAAAAATTGCAGCAGAGGACAATAGCAGATCAGTTAGCAACACTGTTTGTGATAAAGTGAAGTTAGTACAGTTGCTCACAATTGCTTTGGCAACACTGTCATTCTGGGACTACAATTATCTGTTAAGCTAGAACACCTTTATCAAGGTAGTTGAGACGAAGGCAAAGATATCATAAGAAAATGGGGAAGATAATTTGTGACAGATAAAGTCTGATGTATTAATGCCTCACAGGTTCAAGAATGTGTTTTGATGATACACACTCATCGCCGCAAAATCACTCTGAAAAAATGTACCCTGATTGCTTGAAAATTACTTAATTTTAGAAGAGTTTTTGCCTCTGTTTATATTTTCATCCGTTGGTCATGCATTCCTAAACATCCGTCACCACTTCTGGCACCATAAAAGACATGGTAGTTCCTACATGACTGGGTACTCAGCCAAGGGTAACCTTATTTTACATGCCCAGCCGATTCAGCTTCTTCAGATAGTTCCGCACATTATTCGATTCAATCTTTTAAGAGCCGGAATCTCGAATGGTGGCTTGACAGTTAGATAGTATTAATATGTCCTGTCTTTTGTAACTCCAATTGAATTGAGCATATCTTTCAAGGGCACAGACTTCAGCTGGATAGATATTCGCCAATTTTCGAATATATTTCATTATGTGTCCTAAGGGAGTCTGCCCTTGTTCCAAGATCCGTTCTTGACCCATCCGAATACAACAAAATCATTTTTCTTTAAAGAAAGTATGCAGTAGCTTGGAGTCCTCACAGTGTAGTAGGCAGTGTGTTGACTTATTAGACGTGAGGCCTCGGTCAAACATATCCAGCAAAATGAAATTTGAAAAAATATTTCGTCGGTGACTTCCCCTCAACAGATTTCTCGCAAAAACTCTGACAGTAACATAAAATTTGCTATGAAAAGTTTCTCAAAAATTTGCCGTTCGGAGTCTACTTTTAACTGTAGGTCTCGCCATTCAAATATAAAATTAGGATACACAACATAAGTGGTGAAGAGAAGCTAGGTCGCAATCCTAACTGATGGTTTCGAATGGCCAATTATGAATGTATGTATGTAGTAGCTTACTCCATTTATTTCTGTTTCTAACTCTGGTTGCGAAGCACTTTCCAAACTGATAGAGTATACTGGTTCCGTCTAGGAGACAGTTAAGGAGGAGCTGTCCCTCAATAACTTCCATAGGGTCTGAAATACCCTATGAATTTCATGTTAGACTTGTCTCTCATCAATCTAACCTTAGACACTAAAGTTTATGTCCTTACATCATGCACATCTAACACAGCCTTCAGCACCGCTAGGGGACAGGTTCTCCTGTTCTATAAACATACCCTCATCTCTGTATTTTTTCCAACCGGTTTTTGAGCTGTTTTCAAATTAGTTCTATCACCCCAGACAATTGCTTTATCGGTCCCTATTGGTCCGACCATCATGATATGCATCCAGTATAATGGTATAATTAAGTCCTAGGTTGCTTCCCCTAGATTTCCCTGTAAGCATTCTACATGTTACTTTTACTGAGATATGCTAATAAGATCTTTCAAAAATCCTGTAACAGATGTTGTCCTTTGATATCCTCTAAATTCTTTTGTGGATTTCGTAGGCTTTACTAGTACAAAGAGTAAAGGGGATATGTCCTGCTGTCATTCTCTTTAAACACTTCTATTTATAGAAACTAACCTCTACACAACGGCTCGAATAATTATTTTCATTTTAAACGCTAACTTTTAGTTGCAGAAAGTAAAAAATTTATTGAACGAACTTTTCAAATTGTGAAGATAATTACTTCGTAACTGATATTGTTACAACCCTTAAATACGGTATTCTGTATTTAATAGATACGTTATATGTATACTTGAGTATACAACTGGTGTGTAATAACTATTGATTTCTGTTGATTTTATTAAAAAATTTCAAAATGCATAAGAGATGATCTAAAAAATACTCTCAGCATAGAATACAAGCTAGAGATCCACAATCGTAATTTTAAATCAAAATTTTTAAAATTTTGTTTTCATTTCATAATGAAATATTAAAAGAATCTATGAATGAAATGAAATGAAAATATAATTACGATGGTTGTACACTATAATTACAGGATATCAAACTATGTATTTAACACCGCAGGAATAAATGTAATTACACTTTATTAAACCCTTCAGCTCATATTGTGTATGTGTATCTGTGTATGTGCGAGCTTATATGCTTGAGATGTTTGGAAACTCTTAAACAAATGCTACATTTATGAAACAATGCACACAATACACACATTAATAGTGTGTGTGAGTGAGATGTAAGGCAGTGGCAGTACCATTAAGGGGAGAATGAGAAATAAAATCCTGGATTTTTGACTCATTCAATAAACACACTTTCTTGTTTTTATACAATTTCAATTTTTAGTCCTTTTAACGTATGTATGCGAATATTTGTAAGCATGAGTGTATGTGTATTTGTGTGTATATGTGCATTTAAATGTAATTTAATGAACGGAATTAAGTGCTTCCAGTTGAATACTTTTTACAATGAAAAGACTTCATTGTATTCAAAACATTTTCTTACATTCACACACAATGTCTAAGTGTCTGTGTATATATAAGTGTGTGTGAATATGTTTTCTAATATTTCTGATTAAGTGCCGTGAATTGAGAAATCTTTCTACATGTCCTTTATTACTTATTTCTTCATTCTTTTTTGAAAATATTCGGAAATAAATCTCCACATACGAGCGTACGGGAATACAAGATTTTTTTCGTTACTTTTCTATCCGTCATTCAAAGTGCATTTAAAGCCGTACTCACACTCTCACATCTATTTTTTTATATTCGGTTTTAAATTTTTAAATTATGTTACTTTTTCCATTGATTTGTTACTTTTCTCTTTTTCATTCTGCCATCTTTTCATTTGTTTTTATTTTGTTATAATTTAAGGATTAAGGCATAAAAGAGAACCCGAGACATGGTCTTATAATTTAT
>QOCX01002279.1:1979-23576 GCA_005959815.1 Sarcophaga bullata | reverse complement strand
CCTTTTGTAACAGTACAAAGGAAAAACCTGTACAAAATGTTGTTGTTTGTTAAGGAATTTCTGTTTAATAAATCCCAATAGTGTTCTGAATATTTCATTATGCGAGATTTGTTTTGGATTTTTTGTCCTTTTGGAAAAGTACACAAATTTAGGGGATGTTAAGTGAAAATAATCTGTAAATGTGATTCGGCCTGTACTGGAGACTATTGGTTCATCCAAACATCAAGCCACATGCAGTGGTCAAATGCTTAAAAAGATGGAAACGTGGAATCGTTAAAGTTCCACTGGTGTGGCGTAGCGTACCTACTGGGAGGTTTTCCGATTAGTCAGTGAATGATGAAATTATTCTTGTGTAAATTGTCCATGCTGTGTTTAGGATATTTTTGGGTGATTATTCTAGACAATGGCCGATTTAGCGTGCGTTTGTTGCTCTTAATGATACATTAAGAGTCTGTTGAGCGTGTAGGCAGTCTATGAACTTCTTTATTTTTTGTATAGGAATGAAACCGTAATATCTATATTTCAAGTCTTCACAGAATTGAGATCGTGACATCAGGCTTTTTTCCCATCCAGAGCAGGGTACTCTAGAATCGTCACATATCCGAGATATGAGCTTACCGGCAGTGCACTTCAATCATTTTATATGTCATACAACTAATATCACTTATTCCAAAATGTGCGATTCTTATCCTTAGAACTCACCACCTGGATTACATTCTGTGACTATGAAGACATTGATTCTTGATGGAACACAGTTTTGGTGGAATGCCTGGTGGGGCGCCCATAATGCACTCGCAGTGTATAGAAATACATTAAGAGGGCATAGGGAAGATGTTTGGGACCCAATCGGTGGAGGGGGGACATAGTCAATGTCTTGTTAACACGCGCTGAGCAGCGATCTGGAAGATTGGTGTCGATGGCCAAATAATTATTGAAGGACATAAATTATAAGGGATACCCTTAAGAGAGAGTTGTGAGGGAAAGTACAATAGACCAGTGCAGACAGCTAAGGCACATAAGTCAGGAAATAGTAATGTAGTTAAATAAGAGGTTCTACATCAGACAAAACATTTTTATTTTTGCATATAGCAGCTATCGATCAGCAATGACTCTTAATTCTGAGCCAGTACTTCTTCAATCCTGTTATGCAGAGGAAACAACAACTGTTGCGCCTGATGGCGAGCTTAAAAGAGTGGTCTTTCACGAGATTTTTATTCTATTGTGGCTGTTAATTAAAATATTTTTAGTTTAAAACATAAATCATGTGGTTATTAAGGATAATTTTTTATTTATGTGTGCCTGCAATACGATCTGAAGAGTGTTTCACTTCTACAAGCTGGTTCGCTTGTTTTTTGAAGGTCGCCAAAGAGCAACATCATCATGTTAAAATTGTGTATGAAAATGTAGAAGTTGTAGTTAAAGGGAAAAAATGCCGCCTTTGATGTTCATGATGTTAAAAAATGGAATCGTATGACAACAAGCTTTAGACTGCGGTAAAGAAAACGAGGCCTAAAAGATTTTTTTTTTGTTAAAAGCTCATAGCGAACATAATGATGAACAAATTTAAGTAAATCTTTAGTAAATTACTGAACAATATATTTCCATTTTTTTTTTGCTTTTTTAAACATGAAGAAAAGAAAAAAAAGTTTAAAATACCAAAACAGCAGGTGTTTAAAGAAAAAAAGAAAAAACAGTTTTCTACTTCTTTTTTTAAATTTAACGAAACAAATTACAAGATTATAAAAAAAGAGAGGGAAAATATAAAAATTTGCAACGAAAATATTGAAAAAATCTGGGCTTTTTATGTGGTTGACAAAAATAAAAAAAATTTTGTTTTTTGCAAAACTTACCGAAACGAAGCTGCACGCACAATAGGCAGCCGCTATGGAGGAGGCCGAATGTCCCATAATTTTTTTAACGGAATCGGTTGAAACGAAATATGTCAAGACAACCACAAACGTTAAAATAAATTCCACACCAAAACGTTCCCAGGCTGCTAAAGTGGCGCTGTGTGATATGGCTGCCTGTAAATTACCCTGATAACCAGGCACAGTGACACTAAAACAGAAACAGAAAGATAAACAGTATGTCAGTGTTCGTAAGCAGATAGTTGTGAATTATTATGGTATTAGTACACGTTATTTTTTTTTAAATTAATATTTTTACAATTTCAAATTTTTAGCTTGTCTTCAAACTTAATTTTGAGGTCAATAAGATGTTTAACCTTTATCTTGTGTAGTAAGATTCTTTGATTCCCAGGTAATATGAGATTAAACAACAACAATAAACACACGGGAAAAAAGGGATAATAATACACTAAGCAGCATTAAGTCAATGATAAAAATCCTAAAAATTCTCATAATTCACTTGATAGTTGAACAAAAACAAAAACAAAAAAAAAAACGAATGCATAACAATAACAACCACTTTAAGCATATGATGTTGTGAACAGATTTTTGTGTGGATACCTTAAAAACCAAAAAAGAAAAAAAAAACGAAAAAGGTTCACATCATCATTCATCATCGTCGCCGTCGTCATCATAACACCATCTCAATCTCTTTACTTAATTCTGGCATTATTTTTCTGCCGGTCACAAGCATAAGCTTTTGGTTTTTCAAAGATGTGTTCACATGTTAAAGGTATAGGTCATCATCAACAGACGCAGCAGCAACAACAGCAGAGCATCGTCTTGATCAACATAATGGCGACAACTGCAATCGAAGCAAAATACAAACAGCATTGTAGTCATAGCCTCTGTTGCAGACGCAGTTAACTTCAAAGTCAAAAGTTGTGCTACAAATTTGTATAAATTTATGCTGCTGTTATGTCTGTCCTTTGCTTAGTACAATTTCTACTTGTTTTTACTCGTGTTTTGCTATAAACAAGGCTTTATAGACCTTATCATCAGTTAAGGCATAAGCATACTTATAGCAGAGAGAGAGAGAGAGAGAGGAGTCAAAGAGAGATGAACCAAGCATTCGAATAAGTATATTCAAGTCTTGAACTTTTGCACTGTTTGGCAGAGAAAGAAAGGAACAAAATAATATCGGAAAAGGTATAATGCAGCCACATTACTTTAAAAACAAAACAAACAGTAAAAAAAAGAAAAGCACTACAGCACAACACACTGACCATGACAATTCTCTCCATCATTATTTTTAGGGTTTTTTTGCATTTGTGGTGCATGATGATGGGATTTTTTCCCACGGTCTGATACAAGTTTTGCATGGCACTACTCTATCTCTGTATATTCTGGCAGATTGATTAAGGCTGTTTTTTTTTTTTATAAAAGACGAAAAGATTTACATTTGTAAAGTTGTTCGCATTACTTTTAAAAGTGGTTATTGTTTTAAGTGAGGTCAAAAACAAAAGAAAACATTAAACGTACATATACAGTAATGGCAGAAACAAGAGGTACAATTTAATTTTTCCCGTTAACATGTCTTATTCATGGAAGTCGTGATAAAATGGTTTCAAAATTCTTTCAAATTCGATTTCAAAACAAGAAAAAACGATAGGTAAACTTGTGCCTTGAAGGTTTTGAAAATGGAGGAAAAATTGTTTGTTTATTATTGTCGTGAAGAGGTGCCTTAGTAGTGCGGCACTCCCCTCCAATTTTATAGGGCATTTTTATATTCTCCTCCAATCCTTTTTCCCAGACAAACTTTAGGATGCTGCTCGGTTTCAATAATGGCAATTCCCTGCCTAGCATCTGATATGTACCCAGGTGTTTACTTCTAGAATGCATTAATACCTTATAGGTTCCAAGAATGTGTTCCTATGATTCATTCTTATCGTAACAGAATCTACATGTTGGGCTCTAAACAATGCTCATTCCGAATAACTGTACTTTGAGTATACTGTGCCCTTTCAAAGACTGGTTACCAACATTTGGTTATTGCTGAATAGTCTGATGCATAACTCTGATCCCCTCTTATTGTAATTTCCCCGTAACAATTTTGATTGCCTTAACCCCACTTGTTTTGTGAAGAGTGGTTGCCTCTTGTTAACTTCCCTTTCGTTGAGCATCCCCTTTCAAGCACCCATCCCTGTTTTATATAAGGGTTCTAGCTCTCCTCGACCAGATTGCTTGTACATTGGCAATGCCATTCTGAACGTCAGAATCTAGACATCTAGGGTGCGAGTAGATTGTTCCTCACATCCCTTAATTGTGAATCTTCTATTACCACTAATTTTTGAAAATAGCTGTTCATATGGATAAAGACAAACTTTGTTAATGTGATAAATTGAATCAGAAAAACTTTATGGTGTTTGTACAAAGATTTTCAAAAAAATTCCATGAAGAGAGCAAGAAAACTTGTTGCTTTTTTTGTTATTTCATATGAAAACAACTTAACTTTAAGCCTAGAATTAAAAAAAATGTTAAAGTTTTCGTGTATGCCTATAATTTCTTACAATACTGTATAAAAAACATTTTTTTATTATTTTCGAATATTTCCAATTCCTCAATTATTTACAATGTTGCATTAAATATTCAGTTTAATACCAGATCATTAAGAACGGACACACTTAAAGTATGGGTACACATCACACAACACCATTTTTTTATGTTTAAAAATAAAATTAAACCGCATGCAGGTTTTTCTTTTTGTGGGCAACGCTTTTGTATGACAATTGCTTGTTTGACATTTGCAAGTAAACGTTTATTTTATAATCTATTAAAAACTTTTTGAAATTCATCGTGTAATCGACAACCGTAATAAAGCTAAATAGCCTGACTCATATAAGAATATGAGTTTTGGATCTTACTTACTTAATTGGTTCGTAATGACCCCTTAGTCATAATTCTAACGTAGCCTTTTGCACTACCCACGCTGTGTTTATTGATTTTATCCCTGAGTGGCGGGTTCTACATTTAGGAGTCTATGACAGATTTGTTCGAATGATAGATTTGAGAAACTTTTCATGACAATTTTATTTTGCTCTCAGAAAATTGATGAGAGGATATTAGATTCTTACACTTTTTAAATTAAAAAATATCAAATAGAAATTGGTTCAAATTTTATTTATTTTCAAAAGAAAAATTTCAACAAGGACTTCATCTTCAGTTATGAGATCCATTTCTGGGCAAATGGGTACGTGAACAAAAACAATTGTTGCATTTGGTACGATGCCAAACAACATGAGATCCAAGAAGTTTCAATACACTTCGAATAAATCACTGTTTAGTCTCAATTTTAGGTTTGCGGCAACTTCCATATTTGTTTAAGAATGACGATAGTCATGCCATCTCTATTAATGGCGAGCCCTATAGGTAGATTACCAATTTCTTTTGGCTTGAATTAGATGACCTGTACACCAACGATATGTGGTTTCAACAGGATGTATAGTTGCAACATTGTTGTGAACGAGCGGTTTGGGGGCATGGTCCTCTAACGTGTAGATGAAGTGAATTGGCCAATAAGATCGTGCGTTTTGATTTCGTTAAACTTTTTCTGATGAAGATTTCTTAAGTCGCAGGTGTATAAGAATGAGTCCTTCGGTCAAATTAAGGCCCAATTATGTACCAAAATCATGAAAAATGTATACATTTCGCATGTGCTCCAGCCAGAGAAACCAACATTTAAACGATTTTATATTCCACACGTAATATCATAATATGTCTTTAAGGAAGAACAATTTCGATGACATTTCACACACACTTTTGTTTATTTAAATTCAAATAGGAACCTCATAGAGCCTATATTAATAATATCGTGTTCCACAAACATGTCGTTACTATCGGCAAACAAACACCTGCTTTACACACAAATGCTCTTTTGCTTATCTCTAAAAGAGTGTTTATTTTTAAGACGATATTTCTTCTCTCAATCAATCCTACCAACAGCAAACTCTGTTATTTGATTATCTTCACTCAGTTTCTCGTTCCCCACTTCAATTATTAAGAAGTGAAACAAGTTGATTGTATTTACTTTTCTTTTTTTTTAAATAAAAATTAAAATAAAAATTAAAAGTTTCATGCATAAGTGGTTGTCAGACTATATTGTTCCTTTTGTTGTAGTGGTGGTGGTGTTTTTGTAATTGAAACTTTTATGCTCATACCGTTAAATTTATTTTAAACTGTAACTACAACCACAACGTAAGAGCACAACATCCTGTCCTTCGTTTGAAAAAAAAAACCAACATGAAGTGATATATAAAAATTTACCCTCTGTCTACCCATTGAGTGAGACATTCATAAAGCGTCTATTGTGAAGATGAGCAATTAATCACATTAACACACGCTTATAATTTTATTTTAATTTCTAAACATTGATGGAAAATGGTTTTTCAACAACAACCGATCGCACTTGTCCATGTCAAAATTTAAAGAGGACATATTTTTCCACGTACATACATATAAATGGATGTACAGTTGTGAACATCAGTATAGCATTGCATTTGTAAAAGTCCTCTTACCGACCATAAACAACGGATTTCTTCTGAAATACTCGGAAGAAATAATTTTTTTAAGTATTCAAATGCACTTCCTCAGTAATTGTTAAACTTTTTTATTTTTATAAATACAGTCAATTGGCATTCACTAAATGTTGACATCGGCTTACTAGGCGTTTTTTTTATTGGCTTTTCAACATCTGTTTACTATGGGTTGGTTTGAATTGGGTACCACCTTTTTACTCCCCCGAAAAAAATTCGTTAAGATAGAACTCTGGAGACTGGTCTTACTACTGCATTACCAGGAATATACTCTCAGTCTAGTTCCTATTGGAAGGCCAATTTCAGAAGCATTGCTTTACATGTGAAACTGCATTAATTCAAAGTCTTTTTTGTCTTTGCGAATATAGATCCTTTGCGTAAAAATACTTCCTACAGAAGTGGTGAATTAAACGCAGTTACCTTTTTAGTACTACTGTTTGGTTGAATTTGAAGAAGCTGAAAGCGTTAAAGATATGGCTAAACCTGTTGTAGCATCGTAATGCACAAAAAATGTATACAAATGTGCAAAAATGTGACAGACAATCCAAATTTTCCAATTCCTTGGAACTTACGTCATATTTTAGCTTGCGCTGAACATGAATTTGAACCTCAATTTATAAAAAGTACAATTTGCTGAACAATTAAAACTGGCTGACTTTTACAATACCTTAGGTATGCTGATTGGGAACTAGAGGGACAGATTTTCAATGCTAACCTTTCGAATGAAATTTTCTGCAGCAATAAAACTCGAAGAAAACAGAAGTGACAGTAGAAAATCCCTTGAATACGTAATTTTAGTGTGCATTATAGTCTGGTTATTTGGTCGAAAACGAACCAGGAACCGTCACCATTAAGTTAAAGCGCTTTGGTCTCTTTACTGATTTTTTTTACCTAAATATGGAGATTATGAGCTGGATGAAGAATATGATTTCAAAGAACAGTACTTTGTATTATAACCGTTTTTGAGAAATTTCCAGAAAATTTGAGGTTGTTGAACATTTCCTCGTGGTTCGTGCATATAATTCCGGTACCTTGGATAATTGGAAAACCATTATTTGTCAAATTATAGCCTATAAAACTTTCGAAGAGTGGGAATAAATGGTAGAAAACTAAAAAAGGATCTTAAAAGGATCGATAGCTGCAGCCAATCAAAGCTTTGTATGTTCTAGTTAACTTTACTTTTGAAATTCTGACGTGGAATTGTGGCCTAACATTTCGTCTGATATCGTTCGCCGTATAGAAACAGAAAGTTAAGCTCAAACAGATCACGACTTTCGGTCTCTGACCAAGTATTCACTGGTAATGTTACGCAGACACAGACGTTTAAAGTGAGAAGTTGTACAGCCATTTTAAAGAAATACACTGATGGTACTGTGCTGTTTTCCTGAAAGAAATACACTGATGGTACTGTGCTGTTTTCCAGTTCACAACTATACATATGTATGTACATGTGTATACTTTTAAAAGGCTTGATAATTCTTCTCTACCAAGGAGGAGGGTCTTAAAACGTCCTTAACAATAATCTCAATATCAGTATTTAATTTCATTTATTGCAAAAAAAAAACATATGTAAGTATGTTCATAGACATTTATTAGTTTGGCGATAAAACAATTTAAGAATATTTTCTGGTTATCATAGAAAAATGCCATTGACATGGAGGGGAAATTAAACAAACTACTAATAAATTAAGGGCTATAGTATCACAGAATCCCTTTTTTCATTGTAAACAATTTTAAATGACCGTATATGGTTGAATGTAATTAAATTGATTTTTTCACACTTTCATTTACACTCAATAACAGTATACAGTTTTCATACAATACATTAACAAACATTATTATCATTTTATTTTGTTTGAAAAACTCTTGTTTACATTTATTTAATCAAACGATAAAATTTATTTACAACTTTCTGTTGATACTGATATTGAGGGGGGATTATTTGTAAAAATTATAAAAGATTTGATAGTGATATATTGTGGGATTATTTGTAATCTGAAATAAAATATTAAAAGATTTATTGGTTTAATGCTTATCCGTATTTAATTGAGTTACAATTTAAATTAAAATGGTTTTATTTCCTATTTTGTTTAAATAATATATTACGATTGAATATTTATTATTAAATAAGTTTACACTACACGACAAAAAAGGCGCACAGAATTACATTTCAATAAATTAAATCTTTGGCATGATTCATTGTTATGCAGATTATACAAACCAATGGCGTAGAGGCAAATTTGAAACGTTTTCTCCTGTGACATCATTTTAAGAACCTTAACTTTGTAAAGTCCGTTATTGTATGACAGTGTGGTGCTGGGAATATAAATGGATAAGAATTCAATAGTACGATTTACAAGAAGAAAATTTCATAAATTAAAGAATATTCGCCTATTTGCTGAGATAATATCACACTGGACAGCAAATTAATGTGGAAAGATAATATAGACAGCATCTATGGATATGGATAGGATGTAAAGAATCAATTGGCTGGTAGTTTCCTCAACTGTGTCCCCTGGACAGTACCAGTAAACACGTAAGATTATGGGAAAAGCATTGCAAAGAAACTTTGTAACAAAAAACGAATGGAGTAATTTGGAAGCCGCATACTTTTTTAAAAGAGACACCATTTTGTAGCATAAAGATGGATCAAGAATTGAGAATCTTGGAACAGAACAGGAGTTTTTGGTTCCAAAATGAAATATTTCGAGCTCATGGGGAAAATCGCGGTTATCTTTTAAAAGGAACTCGAACTCTATGGAATTGAAAGATGTACTCAAATCCATTTGTATAAATCAGCAATCAGAAGAGCTTATGAGGAGGGGATTTTCCACATCCTGGGTGTAACTAGAATCTTTATGTGTTTTTCTTAACCAAGCGGGTTTGAGGCAATCAAATCTTTTGTTGAAAAATTAAAATAAGAGGAGAGTTATGCATCAGACTATCAATGTAATCTGAGGTTGATAACCTATCTTTTGATAGGGCATTGTAGACTCCGAATGCACATATTCAGAATGGAGGTTATTTCCAACCAAATATACAGATTCTGTGAAGATTCTATATTCTTGAAGGCATTAATGCATCCCGGAAGGAAACAGTTGGGACAGTTAGGACAATAGGCTTAGAGGTTTTTGATCACCTAAAACTTATTTTTAAAAATACCGTAACATTTGCAGAAAGTTCCATTTAATGTAATTGCCATTCGTCAGAAAAGTCATCCGTATTGTACCGAAATTCATTAAAAACGAGAAGAGTCCTCCATTTTATATGCATTTTTTCATATAATTCTAGCTGGTCCATTTGTGATTGAAGTAAATCCACTTTGATGGAATTTTAATTCACCTTCAAAAGCCCAAGATAATTTTTTTTTAAATTTTTTTTTGAGAGTTTTCATGGAATCGAATTGCTTTCAGCACAGTTTGGAAACAAGAATTGATCTCTTATACAATGCAAGTAATATGAAACGAATTATTGCTCGTTATAAAAGTTTATAAATTGATTATTTTTCTTTTATTGTAAAAATCTGTTCAAATAATCAATTTCGAATACCTGTTGTATACAAGACAACTTTTATAGGGAATTTAACCCATATGTTAATTTTTTCTTCTTTTTTTTTGAATTATAATAACAGAAAAAAATAATAATTCCTATAAAACACATAAAAAATGTTTGCATATGTTTCAATAGACAATTAACAATTAAGGAAACTTTTACTTTTTTTCTACCTTTTTTGAGGTTAAAGTGAAAAGTAGCGGTTAAACAGATTTACACAAAAATTATCACCCACATTTCCCCTTTTGTATTTAGCATAGCTCGTAAATTTTAATATAAATTTGAATGCTTCGCGTATGTATTGTATGTGTAGGACTGTGGCATATGACAAGCAAAACACTTACACACACTACAGAGCAGAGAATAAAAAGTGCAGCAGACAGAATAAATAAAAAAATTAAGTGACACTTAAAAAATGTGTCACATAACTAACTGAGTGAAGAGAGAAAAAATTTTTGAAATGTTATGAATAAACATTTTGGGTGTGATATGAACATCATAACCAAATAAACGCAATATAACAACCCTTATCATTTATGCACGTTGTTGTTGTTGTTGTTAGTATTGTTTTAACACCAATTCACTATGAAAGGCAAAAACAGCAGCATCAATAGCATCAACAGCAATAATGTTTACAGAAGAGACACGGGGTTAATTCAATTTGTGATTTTGTATTAGTGTATCAAAACCACGAAATTGTTTTTATTGTTTTGTTTGTTGTTTTTATTGTTTTGCCGAAGGTTGTTTTTTTTTTTCTTTTCTTGTTGTGCGTTTGTTTTATTTTTTCTATTGAGTAACAAGGAAATAATTTACATGCAATTTACATGAGAGTGAGTGGTTGGTGGCACTTACTCACCGTGTATAACGGTAGTTAAAGTACATTGCATGTAAATAATTCTCTTATAAATACAATTGAATGCAAATAGTTTTTTTTTTTTGAAGGGTTTCCTAATTTATGTTCTTTCTTCCATTCATTGTATTTGATGATACATAGTAATTTTTTAAGGATATTTTTTTTGTGTAGACTTATCAATTGATAGGATTTTGGTTTTGTGGTTGGCTAATTTATGATAAAAAAAATAATGCATTTCCATTTCAATACAATTATTGATTTTAATAGGATTTTATTCCTAATTTTTTATGGAAATAGGTATTCAATAATTTGTTACGATTTATAGGACGGAATCAAACGATCTTTTTTATCGCAATCTAAATCATGCAGCTAAGTACGCTATAAAAAGAAATCTAAGATAAAACATTTCCAATATTAGGAAATGATGTAATGATTTAAAATGTTTATGATTTGATTAAAAAAAACGCCTATAAAATTAACATATTCGTTGTTATTGATATGCTTTAATTGCCTTTTTTTATCGCATATAAATCTCTTAAACGTTTTTATGGTTGATTAAAAGGTTATCAATGTTATTGCAAAAATTATGCAAATTGTAATAGTTACTGGCGTAATAAAAGCAAAATAATTTGCATAATATAAGCAGCTATTTTTTATTAATTTAGAAGAAATTCTTTGTTACAATATGCAAGCGTGTGAAGCTAACAATATGTTGTTTTAAGAAATTTAAATAGATTTTATATTCATTTTGATATTATAGATGTATGTAATGTAATGTAAACAACTACAGGCAAAAACAAAATTTTCTTTATTAAATATGAAGCCGGAAAATTTAGTTTTAGTTATAAACAAATTTAATTGTTTACACACAGTGTTCGAAACAATAAGTTTAATTATGAAGATATAATTTTATTAGATCTGAATCAAGTCAGTTGTGACAGGAAAAACTATTCCAGAAAGATCAATCCACAAAGTAATAGACTAGAGAATTAATTCTCTTCAAGGCCATAAAAAATTTGCTATATTTGGGAACTACTAGTTCTATTATTTTCTTCGTGTACATTCCGCTAATGCAGCGATTGAGTAATAAATCATGCGCTACATTGTGGTGGTGGTCTAGCAAATCAACAGAGTTGGATACCTTTCTTTGGTTAAAGGAAACAGTTTCCTATACTTTTACTCTCAGAGTTTTAGCCAAAAAACTGAAAAGAGGAAGTCGCCGAAAGAAATATTTTTCATATTTCGTTTTGTTCGAGCTGTTTGAGTTGGGTGTTGAGCCACGGGCTCTTGTCTCTTAAGTCCATACACTATCACTAGACACTAGACTATGATTACTTCATTTGAAGCTTTTTATATTATAGTTGTCAGTAAACACATCTTCAGAATAAGCATTAAACATAGGGATAGTGTGGCCAAAGAATGAATACTCTCAAACGAATATGCGATTTTATTTCTCACTGGAGTACAGTTGACGTAGCTATGGAACAGTAAATCACAAACTATATTACAAAGTTGGTTACTCAACTTTCTTTAATGAGCATCTTCGATCTCTTCTGTATGTTTTTCTGTTAACATAATGCTTTAAATATTAGAGAGTTAAAATGGAATAAAGTATTTCTTAAAAATAGGGTAGTTCTAGCGACCGTCATAAGGTTTTAAGGACTAAAGCAAAAAGGGGGAAGATAAGCGCAATGACACTGGCTAATGGGTATCATTAAAGTCCCAAATTGTTTATTGCTTGTATGCCCACAGATTATTTGGATAATTTTTTTGGGGTCGTAGTAAAGACTCCATTATGTATTGAGTTTAATCTCAATACATATGTATTATGTATTGAGTTTAATCTCAATACATATCTAGACGTACTTCAGCAATAAATCAGAGATAACAAAAGTGATAGATTATTTCTATAGTTAAGGATGAGCTTTGGATTGGACAAGCTTCCCATTTGGCGAAGGCCGAGGGTATGACTGAATTCTGAAATATTTGATCATTTACTTGCTTTTTATTTTCCATCAGAAACTGTCTTTATTTTTCTATTTATTTTCTTTCCTTTCACTTATTTTTGTATATTTGCATTGTTAAACGTTTTTTTAAATGTCCCTTGGAACCTTTAACTCTTAAATATTCACGTCAGCATTAAGGGTATTCGCAATCATTAAATAGGAATTTTCAATTTACATTTATCACTTGAAGTGTAATTTTTCAAAATTTATTTTTCAAATTGCATATTCCTTGTTTTCAAACCCTGGATGATGAATTGATTTGAATATTTGCAAATTTCAATTAATTTCACTTTAACCATAAAACTAATAATCAATAATGAACTTTTCATGGTTGATATTTTAATTTGATCTGCAATAGAATAGAAACATATCAAATCAAAAGTATGAAATATGTTTCTATTAATATTTTATTGTAAAAATATGCAAATTTTTAAAATTCGAAAAAAAATTTTAAATATTCGCGAGTATTTGCAACCCTTAAATCAAGAGGTTGGCATTTCATTTTGTGAGCGAATAAATGATCTCTACAGACTGAACTTATTTGCAAACGAAAGTTATTAAACAAATTTAGGTCTTTATGGATATACGAAGGACACGGAGTGCGTTAAGTCCAACTCGAATCAATCTTAAGGACAAAGGCTGAAAAGAAGCAATAATATCTATATCAGATACGAAGGAAAAGAAAAAAGCATTAGGAATCTTTTATTTGTAGACGTCAGCCATGCATATGGGTAAAAGGAGAAGTGCAGAGCATTTAAAAGTTTAAATTACAGAAAAGATTGGAATTTCACTAAATTTACTTTTTTTTCTTGTAAAGTATAGTTCCAGTTAGGAATGGAATGTTATTTCATTCATAAGGCTGCTGCGACTGGCCTTACATTACCTTATTCGATCGGACCAATTTTCGTGCACTTTTTCGAGTGTATGGAGTCGTATCTCAGCAATGGTATCACAAATGTTGACCCTCAATTGCCTCTGGTTTGTCGGCATAACACCTTTATTTAACGGTGCACCACAGAAAATAGTCCCAACAGTGTCAAGTCATAGCTGCTTAGCGACCAATTGATATCGCCATTTCGGTTAATTAAACTGCCATCAAACGTTTGACGCAATAAATCGATTGTGGCATAAGATGTGTTTCAAGTTGCACCATCCTGTTTAAAACAAATATCGTTTACATCAATGCCATGGAGAGCGGGTACAAAAAATTGGTTGCGATGTCCAGTTTTCAAAGAAATATCGGCCTATGATGTCTCTCAAGCCGCACCAAACAGTTGGGTTTTCTGAGCACCAAATACGACAATTTTGCTTATTAACGTACCCACCAAGATGAAAATGAGCTTCATCCGAAAAGATTTTTTTTTGATAAAATCGAGATTATTGTGCAGTTTCTCGTAGGCCCATCTAGTGAAGCTAAAACGGAGCGGATGGTCGTGCAGCTTCAACTCTTGAACCAATTGAATTTTGTAAAGCGTCATACCCAGATCTTTTCGCAAAATTCGATGTAAACTGTTGCGTGAAATGTTCAATTCTTGAGAACGATGACGAGTTGATATTGATTCATTCTCACGCACACTCTCAGCCACAGTTTCGATATTTACGGGTGTACGCACTGTACGAGCACGCTCACGTCTTGGCGCATCAACAATGGAACCAATTTCATGAACTTTACTAATAAACTTTAGTAACAAACTTGCGTATACCGGGCACTCTACGACCAAAATTTGTACGACATTTTCGTGCAATTTCCGACCAATTGTTTTTGTTTTGGAAATAAATTTCCAATAAATTCCAACGTTGCTCAAGCGTAAATCGATTCAGTATGTTCAGTGGAGATAATGTATTGAATTTTGTGGCAGATTAGAATGACAGATAAGTGTTACCAGATTCGAAATAATTGATGGTTTAAATTTAAACCGGTAGATGATCCACCCTATACAATAAGACTCTTATCGTACACATATGAGCTATGCTTGAGACGGTTGCCAATGAAATCCAAATTAGCTTATGGTATAAAACTATGTAAGAGGCAGGGCAGTAATGCCGAGGTAAAGTTTTTTAAATAAAATTTTTCTTGTTTAAGTTTTCACTTCTTAACCAAAAGTTTCAATAAAGTTTATAAGCCAGTTAAAAATTAGTTTGACTTTCACTTTCGCTGCCTATCTAACCTTCCATTTTATATTTTTACCACAAAACAAATCTACATGAGTTTACATGCAGCATAGTTTACCACCCCTTTACGTCAAAACTAACAATCTGGCAAACCAAAAGCAAGGTTAAAATTTTATTATTTTTTTTTTTTTGGCAGAAAAGTAATGAACCAATGAATTATTTTTTATCGCTTTTCTTTGGATTTGGGGTATAATCGTGTAAAAATTATAACCCTTTAATTAAATAGAATGAGTTTTTGATGGGAATACATTTATAAAGTTTTTATGAGAAGGTTTAAGTTTCTGTTTGCCAAGGACACATGCATGATATGTTGTTGTTGTCTAAGAGAAGAAATGGAAAATGATTTTAGCAATTGTATTTGGCATTTGTATAGAGAAAAACAAAAACTCTTAAGACTTGTGGCATAAAAAAATAATAAAAAAAAAATAATAAACTCTGTATTCAAACCACTTTAATCCCGTAGAAAAAAAAAGGGGTAGAATTATTAGAATGTTTTCGATAAACGTTTTTTTGACAGCCAATTGATTATTATTGATGATGAATGCCACACATTCTGCACAGAAGGTGATCTGTTATCACAATTTACAATGACCCACTCACTCTGCATTTGATAAACATTCAATATTAGAACCCAAGCCATTACATTTCATTTTTTTATTGATTCAAAAGATTTGAAGTAAGTGGTGCTACAAGAGATATGAAGTGAGTTATTGTTGCAAAAATAAAAAGTTTTTCTTTTTTTTCTTTCTCGATTGATTTCATTCTATTGAACTGGCAAACAGCAGAAGCAATGAATATTTGCCAATGTTTTTGCAATCTTTGATGGATTAGGCCACAATATTTGAAGATTGTTTACTTAGAAGCTTAGGTTTGCCACGAACAAATGTTAAGAAATAACCAATCAACCATCTGTATTAAGAACACACTTAAGAACTCACAAGTTATTAAAAAGGATTTATTTCAGGCATAAAAACACACTCCGCATTATTTTTATAGGTGTTATGCAAGGCGTAAGAAGAGGATGCACACGGGCTTGAATAATGGTTTTACAACAGTGGCGTGAAACCCAGGAATTATGCACCCATGATGTATGTATACCATGAAGATAAGAACAGTGACCTTTGGGGCAATTGCCTAGGCAGGCAGATATTACGAATCTAAAAACAGGTAAATTGGAGTTGGAAATATAGAGACTGTCCTACAGATTTGTAAAGGTTTGTAAAGGTCGCAAGACATGGTAGTGAAGACCAAAACTCTAGAGACTATGATTAGATTAATGATACACAAATCTAACATGAAATTTATTACGGGATTTCGTGATATAAAGAATCGATTGGCTTACAGCTTCCTCCTTAGTCCTCCTGATATTGGAAAGTGTTTGGCAATGATACTTAGTAACAAAAATGAATGAAATTATCTGAAAACTACATACTCCCTTGAAAGAGGAACTCATTTGTAGTATAAAAAAGTCGAGAATGGATTTTTAAACCAAATCGGTATTTTTTGGCTCCAGAATGAAATATTTAAAGGTTTTCGGAGGCCAGTCAATGAAAGATCTGCTTAATTCTTCTTAGAAAGGAGGCAAAAAAAGACAGGACATATCAATACTATTTGAGAGTGAAGTTGTCATTCGAGTACTTGGCTCTTATGAGGTTAACTCTATAGTAGGGAGTAGGGGAACTTTCACACTGAAAATGAGTTTAGAACGCTTCTGTAGAGTGACAGCGGATATAGAAAGGAATGGTCAATGAAATGGGAGATATATACATACATAATTAGCCTTCACGACCCTTCAGTCAGGATTACGGCCTAGCTTCTCACACCACTTATGTTGTGTGTGTTAATTTTATACATGGTGGCGAGACCTACAGTTTAAAATCGACTCCGAACGACAGGTTTTTGAGAAACTTTTCATGGCAATTTTATTTACTCTCAGAGTTTTTGCCAGAAATCTGGTGAGAGGAAGCCGCCGAAGAAATATTTTCTCATTTTTCGTTTTTGACGTCTGACCGGGGATTTGAACCTTGGCGTTTCGTCTAATAAGCCAACACACTACCTTCTAGACTACGGCGACTTCAAATGAGAAATAAAGAGTGCCAGACACTCTTTTCAAACAAAGGGAATTTGAGGCAATCAACACTTTTGTTGGAAAAATGCGACAAAAGGAGTTCTGAGTCATTAATCAGATTAGCAAAAAATAATAATAGAGTTTTGGAAGAGACATTATAGGAAATGGTGAAAAACAAAAACATTCATGGGCATAATTAGCTGTTTAGAAATGGTGGAGAAAAGGAAAATCACATTTTGAATTGATAAGAACTATCGAATAAAAAGAAGAGGTTTTGATGAAAACTGTCCATAAACGAGAATAGAAGTATAGGAGTTAATGAATTAGAGTTTCCAGTCATTTTATAGTTATTTTATAAGAACAAAAACAAAAAAAAGGAATAAATCCGAAAGTTAAATTAAAAAATTTAAAAGCCATTAAAAAATTTAATGACATAAACAGAGACGCGACAATAAATTTATGCTGCCTCTGCCAATATTTAATTGCAAAAATTTTTAATTTTTTTCTTTTTGTGTTTTTTGTTGTTTTTTCTCTTCTCGCTTATGTTCTAAAAGCAGCAACAGTCTTACAAGCTATGAACAATCTTTAGGGTTTTTCGAAAAATCTTAAAAAAAACATTTTTTAAAAAAATAAGAGACGTTCGTTCGCTTGTAAGTTACATTGCAGTTTTATTAAGCGTACGTATGTATGGTTGTTAATATTGTTGTCCTGTTGCAGCCACTTTAAATTTAACAAATGATTTCTTTTTCGTCTGACAATCCTGTATATAATGAAGAAACCCCTGGTTATTAACTCTTCCTTTGTTTTTTTTTTTTTTTTTTGTAATTCACAAGTGCTGTTCCAGGAGCAGGTGGTTTTTTCGGTGAATCAAATTAAACTCGTTTGTTTAAGCAGATGATAAAGAAACCAAAACCTGAATTTTAAAATTTAAACACGTGTTTAAAAAAGAACACTAGTGCCAAAAAAAAAAAACCATAAGTATTCACAAAACACTGTGTTTCGTTAAAGACACCAGGATACTTCTCAATGTATGCATGAATGTACGGTTTATTCTTTTAATTTTTTATTCATGCCTGATTCCGAGTATCCGTTTAGGTTTTAAACAACAAAAAAAAAAAAACAAATTTTGTATATTCAGCTGGACGAACTCAGAAAAAAGGAAAAATGTGTAAAAAATAACTGAAAATAATCATGAATTTGTTGTTGTTGTATTCAAAAGGAAAGAAATAAACCATGATATTGCAGAAGTCATCGTTATTAACAGCCTGAACACAATCAAAACAATAAAAATCAACATTTTATGGCTGGAAAGAGTTTACAAACACCCTACAATATGTCTATCGTTCGAAATTTTGAATTATTCTCAGATATTTACTATAAAAGTCGGGATTTAAAGATTTACGGATGCATTTCACAATTTCAAGTTTAGAATAGCTTTGGTTTTTCAAAGATAATCGTTGCAGTAAATAAAATTTTGCCTGACTACTGCAGGTTGTCGTAGACAGATTATTGAAGATTATTTTGATAAAGATTTCTGTTAGATGCAAGTGTATCTTGGAGCCTTACTTATATATGTGTGACGTTTTACTTTAACATCCGCCTCTTAAGCTGGCTCACTTATACAATGTCAATTTTAATTAATTCGGACTTCTCCGCACAAAGCACTAACGGTAATTTTATAATGACGATCTGTTGATCTAATTTTTATAAAGGAGGCTACGACTAAAGTTTTTTTCTATCCTTTCAAAAGTTACGCCGTGACATAGAATGATGCTCTGAAATCGCTTTTGCGACATTGCTCAGTCCACTCTTATCCAAACTTAATAAATTTATGACGTTTTCCATGTCTGAGTCGTCTAGTAACTTTGTCTAGTCTGTTGTTATACCAGCGCGTCCGACACATTGTAGCCCTCTCCTGGAGCTCGGTTTTAAGTGGTGTGACGAACGATTTTTGGATTTTATAAGTTTTGTCATGTGATTCTCTAGTTATCTTAGCCTGATCATTTGGCTCTTTATTTTCGAGCACTTTGTGAATCAATAGTTCTAACCATTTCAACTAAAATTGCATGCATCAATGCATCTGTTCATTGAGCACGTATCTTCGCCTAGAAAATCATATTATGCTACAAAATTGTCACATTGTCCAGTTAGAGACGTTTATGTAGTTACTAGGCCTAGCCATGTTATTTTAATCCCGATATCCCAACATTATACGTATATCCTCCTTCCAAGTTCTAAAAGCAAGCTCTACCGGAGATATGCTTATGATCAAGCTAATCGACTTTCTCAAGAGCTGTAGCTTATAAATCGAAAAGCAGCCTCATATCGCATTTGTATCTGAATTTGCCAGGCAGATAGGATCGTTTACAATGACCTCTAGTTGACGTTGTCCTTATCGTATCGATTATTTCCAAGTATCATATCCTTTATACCCTTTATCGTATACTAATGATCTAAATGTGCAACTGCAGAGTAGATGCATCAGCTTTGTATAAGAGGCCTATATGAAATACATGGCCCCCGAAAATATGTTTCAACATCTATGCATTCTCACAGTTTCTTTGTTGTACGCAAGCAAGATTTCCGTTTTATCCGAGATTCATGAAACATACCTTAGGTTAAGTTAGGTTAAGCAGGTGCTGCTTAAGGCCCATGCTATAATTAATTATTAAATCTGGGTATCAAACATTTCTTAAAGAAAATAATCTACCACGAGAATAAATCTTGCTATTGCAGCAATCGTGATCCTGAATAGTTCAGTAGAGGATAATACAACATGAGACTTTAAGATCCTCCACCACTACCTCATCATGGTAAGGCGAAAGATAGCTTGTTTCATCTTCTCAGGCCCACTGCTTCTGCAGTAATTATTCGATGGAACGCCAAGTAATAGTGCGATGGGAGATGGTCCGGCGAATTGAATGGAGTTCAGTCCTTCGAATATATCTTCCGTTTTCAGTATGTTATGATTTTGATAACAATTTTACCTTAAGAAAAGCTTGTGCAAATCTATTTTCAGTTCCGTTTTTCCAACAAATAGAAACGATAATTGTTATCGCGGGGCACATAAAGAAGGGCCTCAAAATGGAAAGAAATTTTGAAAGAATCATTCTATTTAGGCTTAACAAAGTCTTCAATTGTAGGCATATATAAAGGATTTGTAGTACACACTACACTTTAAATTGAAGGAAATAATTGATTAAGCACTTTAAAAAGTACTGGTGCATAATATGTTAAAACAATTTCCTAAAATGAAACATTAAATACAATATTTAATACTTTAAAACAATATGTTAAAACAAGTCGGATACTTAAGAGCCTATCCAATAAAAAAAAATGATTTTTTTTTCTGTTTTTTAATACCAAACATGTGGTATCCTGTTGAATGTTGTATGTAAGCATGCTTGCTATTAAACAAGTACTTAATGTATAAATACATACTATAACTGTACTAAAGTTGTATTTAAAAAAAACAATAACTGACTGAAAACCATTTTGAAAAAAAAAATATTTTTTTTTATTCGATGAAACATTCGAACATTTAAATCCTTAAGAATAAATTTAAGATACTTGAGATAATGAATTCAATTTCCTTAATTATTTTCATAGGCATATACCCTGTATATACATACATACATACATACATACATACATATGTACACACCATACATAATAAATAGTTTCTATTTACAATAGAATAGTTTTGGTTAGAAGACGCTGTTTTGTTTTCGATTTTTATTTTATCTCTTTCTTATCAGAGTTTCCTTAAACCAATGGCATAGAATTCGTTTTAAGTATCGCTTTAAAATATCATATTAAAAGTATCATAAAAAAAAGAAAAACGTCTCCATTAATGCTGTTTTAATATTGACAAAGAATATCTAATTTCATTCCAACTATAACACATCCATAATAATACTTTTCATTTTCACGTATAATCAAATTTTTATATTTATTTGTCTGAGCACGCTTCCATAAAACGTTCTTTGTTTTAAAAAAAAAAAAAATCATGGAAAACGTTCTGGCTGGCATAAAACCGAAACGAAATTCTTTATTGCTGGCCCCTTGATTAATGCTAACACTACCATAATTATTAAAGAATTTTTTCTGGGTCTTAAATTCTCAATTTTTTTTTGTTTTTGTTTTAAATCACGAACCCTTCTTTTTGGTTGTTTTTTTTTTTTAATATGCAAACGCGCGCGGTAGGTTCCTGGCCTAACATATGCCGCAGTGCTGCAATGCGCATGTGTAAAATTAAACCACTAGGCGGCGCTTGTCTTTTCTTTTGTACTCCTTTTTCTTATTGTTGTTGTTTCCCTATGTTTTATTTTATTTTTTTCTTTTTTTTTGTAGCGTTCCAATTCGTTTGTTTTAAGTTTTTGGTATATAAACGACCGAAAAATGTTGTTGTCTTGTATTTCAGCTTTTGTCATGTGATTGTCCGGTTTTTTGGTTTTTTTGTTTTACGAATTTAAATCATCAGACTACACTTTAAAGAGGTGTTTAA
>QOCX01002278.1:0-23593 GCA_005959815.1 Sarcophaga bullata | reverse complement strand
AAAATATACATTAAAAAATAACCGTTATTTTTATTTTAAAATGGGCAATGCAACATGTTTAAAATTGAAAAAAAAAATCCGAAATATTGTTCAATTTTTTTCGGGCACTCTTCAGAATTTTATACACTGTGTACAGTTTCTTTTTTCACTCACTGTATATATACAACCATGCGGTTATATTTATGTAAATCATATGATAATATATGAAAACAAATCAATTAAAATTTACACAGAAACCCATATACATACCAGATACAAATACATGCCACATACAAACCACATTAAAAATTCTAAATTGCTGATTTTAGTTGTCGAATATAAAATTGTGTCAATCTGTGCTGACAGATAAATAAGAAGCAGCAAAGAAATGTTCCATTATAGACGCATGAATAAAAGAATGCCAATAAATAAGCAGAGAAAGAGGAAAAAATTATCATAATAAGGAATAAATGTGTGTGTATGTTATTAGTATCTGTTTGTATAGATAGCCGCTTTAAAATTGCTTGTTTTATCATGGAACTAATAAAGTTCTCAAAGTACTGCCCTAAATGTACAATGTATCTACCAAACTAGTTAAAGAAGGAACTCCGACTCCCTCTGTTTTCCTTTTGTCGAATTATATCTTTTCAAACTTCTCTTCTTATTCTACAGAAAGGTTGCATCTGCAGTGTACAAAACTCCTGTCCTTATAAGCCCATCTGCCTTAAATTACCTACAATATGCAGGATCTAGTCTCGTCATAGCTGATTCAGTCTTCCCAAATAGTCCGACACTAATTTTGAGGTCCAACTTGAATTGATTGAATCCTTAATCTTCATTTAGTGCTGAGAGACAAGGGCATTGAAACGCAAATTAAGATAATAATCTCATGCAAGATAGATGAAGATGGCAAATTTTCGTGAAAATTTTTTTCAAATGTTCTCCGAACCGTATGGGTATTTGGAATATTCCGATTGCACATGCTTTGGCTCAGAAGATCTGCAGCCTTGAACTTCATTTGTCTTACGAAGATTGATAGCAAAGGAAAAAAGATAAAAAAGACAAAGAGGAACCAAAAGTTTATAGTTCTTGAAGGAATCTTAAGCTTAACCGAGCTCCCTTATACTCATATTCGGTATTGAGTGCCTGTACAGCTGGGTATAATTCTCCAGGCGAAGTAACTTAGTCCTCTATTCAATGACTTCTGGAAAGCGATAATGTAATATCGTTGCTAAGCAATTGAAAGCAAATTGTTGTACATTTTTATTATGTTGGTCTCTCTCTCTCTTAAGCATAAAGGTGCTTACTGAAACAATATTAAACGAGAGGGATAATAACTTCTTTGGATTAAAAGAGGAAGTGGATGGCGGAGTACAATTAAAATGAAGAAGAAATTGTACGATATCAAGAGATTGTCAAAGTTTAAAATATTGTATATCTTGGGAAATTATTATTCATGAGTAGGTACTGTGGATATTTTTTTAATTCTTTCTTTAATTTTACGAAAAATGGTTCTTTTAATTGCTGCGCTGCTCAAGGGGGTTGTGTTTTTAATGTTGAAAAATTAATGGCAGGATTACATGGGCAAAAAAGGTCATGATGTTTTTTAAATCTAGAAAACCAAAAAATCAAAAAAAAACCAACACTTTTATGTACACACACACACACAAGTGTTTTTATAGTTTGTGTTCATAAATTTCATGGCTCATGTACAAAACAATCACATAGAAACACGAATAAAAAAAAATAAAAAAAAAACTGAAACCTTAAAACCGAAAACTCTTCATAAAAGTCAATGAAGGTTTGATTGTGTGGCTATAATGGCGCTGTAAGACAACATTCGTGCTAATGTGAGTGTAACAGTGATACGAGGGCGAATTAAAAATTTCATTTTGTTTTGTGCACTGCATAGGAATGCTTTTTTTCTGAAGTGCAACGATTCAAATCAACAAATTTTAATGAAGTTTCAAGAGCCAGATTATGTTTTTCATTTTCCACATTCGCTTATATTGTTTTAAGTACGCACCTCGTTTCGTTACATTTTCCAATGAACCTGCAATTAAGGCTTATTTTTGTGGTATTTGTTTTTCCCTTCCAAACATATTCTCATATTCTCGTATTCAGCCTTGTGTTATTTACTATTCTAAACTCAATTCACTCATTTATGACCTGCCTGCCATCGATTTGCCATTAAAATCATTTCTATTCAATTCAATTCACTTGCTTCTTCTTCTTCTCTGCCTCACATCTATCACGTCAAAGCTTACGCCAGCACTTCATTCATCACTTCTTGCTATGAACTGCCGTTTGTTTTTTTTTTTTTGTTTCAATTTAAGAAAATCGAAATCGAAATCGAAATCAAAATCAAAATCGTAAATGTACAGGCTGTGCTTACTAGGCCAGGCCAGGCCAGGCCAGGCGTAAAGAAATTTATGAACACCAACAGAAGCAGTAGCAGGAGTAGCAGCAGCTGTAGTAGCAGAAAAAATAATTTTTTTTCAAGTACGTGTTGGTACATGAATTCAATGCCCCACAAAAGCACTTGGATTTGAAATGAACTTTTTCAACATTGAATATCAAAAAAGTATTTGATGATGGATTCTAATGGAATGGAAAATGTATTCACGTAATAGAGAATATGAATTTGAATTTGAATTCAAATTTATAAGAAGAAGAAGAATACATTCTCTAATTGAGACTGAATATTGGTTGTATGGTTTTGAATTTTGATTTTTTAATTTCGCATAGGACAGGATAGCTCTTCTCAAATTATGTTGGTTTGTTAGACATTAAAGTTCTTATGATTTATTTTATTCTTAAATTTATTTCAGAATAATGAAAACGGTCTTAAGAACAGTGTCTAATACTTCTAGATGCGTGACAGAGGGCTTTTGGTTTATTTATTAAGGGTTACGACATTCAATTTTCGTTCAGGCTGTTTGACCACTGTAGTGTAGACTGAAAAATCTATTGATTAACTTGGACTGCCAACCTATTTGAATGCCCCTCCTTGTCCATGAATACCGAGGATTTCTCATAGAAATTTCAAAGGTTCTGGGACATAAAAATATCATTGAATATCGTGCATTACTGATTAGCTAGCAAGAGCCGGTACATAGATCGCAATCTCAGACATATTACAGGGCATAGGAACTGCTATTGTCTCCGCTAAACTGAAACTTATCCACTAATTTTTTGGGGAAGATATATCTTGCGGGCAGCAAGAGGGTATGTGCAATATTGGTAGATTCTCTTGAATACAAATGAAGAGCACCGACTCACTGCTATCCTTAAATCTCATAGCCATTGATTGCACTCGCGATCACTGTTCTTTCACCTCATGTATCAGTAGACAGTTCTTGTCAGAAAACGGCAGCCGAGTTCAAAATACCGCCTCCACTGTAACTGTTACTAGCTCCATCAGGCTAATGGGATCAATTTAAGGTTTAACTGAAACCTATTTCCTGCGATCAATGATCATAATACCAATTTCGTACCAATTTAGTAATTATGTGGTCTGTTATTGAACACGCTAGTGTATGCTTTCGAAAGTTTTCGGGAGTAAAATATCCGAAACTATCAAGAAATACGAGTAGTTGGAATAGTTCTGTATGATCTAATTGATTGCAATCACACAAGTCTTTATGAATTCAGCTAAAGGTAGTCAAGTCTGCTACTGAAGCCTATCCAGCTTAATAATCATGGCATACATCCAATAAATCATCTAAGAATCTGTAGCCTAAAATATACGGCAGGTTCATATGGCTGTTGCTGATGCCGATGCTGTGACAAGCAGAAGAAGGAAAGTCAGTGTAGTCTTCCAAGTGAGAATCTTAGTAACAATATCCAGATAGTTAACCTGATTGAAGTCTACAGTAATCGCCCCAAGGTTCAATGTTAATTTATTTGTAAAAGGCACATCCTTAACCATCACCATGAGATTCTTGCGAACCTTACTGGCTCTAACATGCAGACTCCTTCAAAGTGATCAGTCTGAGTATCAAATTGTATTTTTTTTCTTGATAAAGAAAATATTTGTAGGATTAAAATATTCTTTGAGTACACAAGCCTAAACAAAACAAATTGGGACAACTGGGTGTATGAGTGAGAATTAATTATAAAAGCACTCATACGCCAGAGTGCGTAGTCATGAAATTAATCATCGTAAAATCAAAATAGAATTCCTTGTTGAGATATTTTACGTCGTCTTAGATTATATTCATGTCTTCTACGAAAATAAGTTTAAATTTGAGAATTAAATTCTAAGATACCACATGTATTTGAATATTTTTCTAAAGAAATATTTGTGACGTAAGCGGGTGTACAGATGGAAATTATTTCAAATGCGCATGCATTCGGTGTAATACCGAATTAATGTCCACAAATGAAAAAGATTGAAGAGTATTTAAGCAACTTTTACTCTTGATAGACCCTTCAGTTCTTTGCACTGATTTTTTTAAATATGGGAAGGGCCATTTAAAATTTTAAATTTCAAAATGCAATAAACACTCTGGTTCTGGTTAGTTAGAAATGGAATATTATTTCATTCATATGGCTTTCCGCGGCTGGCCTCACAGTACTTCATTCGAACGGACCATTCATACTTCATTCGTTCACTTTTTCAAGTGTATGGGGATCGTATCTCGGCAATGGCACAACAAATGTTGAGCTGCAAATGCTCAATTGTATCTGGTTTTGCTGGCATAAAACTTTTCTTTAATGGCGACCCACTGAAAATATTAACCAACGGTGTCAAATTGCAGCGTCTTGGTGGCCAATTGACATTACCATTTCGGCTAATTGCATGGCCATCAAATGCTTGAAGCAATAAATCGCTTGTGGCATGAGATGTGTGATATCTCACCATCTTGTTGAAGTCAAACATCGTTCACATCAATACAAACAAATTGGATACAATAAATTGGATTATCATGGTGCGATGAGTGTCCTCATTGAACGTAATAGTTGCCCCGTCTTCATTTTCAAAGAAATATCAGCCAATAATGCTTCGACTCCACAAGCAGTCACTGGTAAGCCTACGTATGGGTTTTCTGAGCCTTTAAAATGCGGCAATTTAGCTTATTAACGTACCAACCAAGATGAATGTGAGCTTCCTTCTAAAAGTTGATTTTCTTGGCAAAATCGACACAATCCTGCAGTTTCTAATTGGCCCATCTAGCGAAACGAAAATGAAACTGATGGTCATACGGCTTCATATCTTGAACCAATTGAACTTTGTAAGGCGTTATACCGAGATCTTTTCGCAAAGTTCGACATAAACTGGTGAGTGAAATGTTCAATTCTTGAGAACGAAGGCGAGTTGATGCTGATGGATTCTTATGCAGCTTCCATATTTTCGTATGTATCACTATATACCGAACACGCTTACATTTTGGCCCATCAACAATGAAACCATTTACACGAATTTTAGCAATAAACTTGCGTGTACTGGGCACTATTGGTTCTTCTTTGCAACTAAATTTTTCACGATATTTTCGTGCAATTTTCGGGCAATTGTCTTTATTTTGTAAATAAATTTCCAATAAATCTCAACATTGCTCGAGAGTAAATCGAGTAATTACATTCAGCTGGGATAATATAGTGAATAGAATGACATAAGTATTGTCAAGTCTCGATTCAAGTTTAAGCTGATAGATAGCCCATCCACTACAAGCAGCCATTTTGAGGCTTCCTAATTATAGAACAAATTGGTATTTGATTGTTAAAGCTTGACGAAGCTATCAGTTTCTATACTAAATCCATGGTTAATACCACCATACGCTAACTTTTTATTTCTTACCGGCCTAAACTATCTTATTTGCTTTTCAGTGACAGATGATAGGTGTATGAATAGAAGACAAACAGAGACATACAACAATTGTGTGAAACAAAACTGTTGAGAATGACAAGCCAAAAGAAATTGGCAACATAAACAGCACACATGCCCAAAATACATTCAACATTTCTAAAGGATTTCATTGAAGATTTTTCTTCTTAAATCGTTTGACTGTTTAGCAAACAAAAAAGAAAAAAGCAAAAAAGATAAAGTGAATCTGAATTCAAAGCAAAGTAAAAAGAAAAAAATCTCTTTTTTGTTTTGAAATTTTCTGCATCAAAGTATCCAAAAGATAAATGACTTCTCAAATGCTGAAATTGAAACAAATTGATAGAAATTTTAATGCGACACCACACATCAAATCAAATGAAAAAAAAATCGATTTTCGATAACAATTTTCTTTTGCCAAAGAATGTCAATTTGTTTTCTATTCCTGCTTCTTCATCTTTGTTTTTTTTTCTGAAACATGGAAATTAAGAAGATTTTTGTTGTACCTTGTTTGTACGTCTCCATAATCGTAGACTATTTGGTTTTCTGTTTTCAATTTGACATGGACGAACAATAGGGTAGATGAGTTCGAAGGGTGTACAAAACTTTATAAATTTTGTCGGTAAAGCATCTTGGAAATGCCATAAATTTTAAACAAAGAAAAAGAAAAACGCTTTTCAGTGAACAGTCATCATTTATTATGAGTTTTCTCTGCTATTCTGCTTAATTTATTGTAAAATTACAACAAAATCTGTAATATTTATACGAATCAGATGATAAACAGCAAAAAGGGCAATAACTTATGTTTTTAAAAGAGGTTGTGTTTCCCTTTCATATATTTTACGAGGACCATGCAGTACAAATTTTAGAATATGAATTCGATTGGAAATTTTAAACTAGATTAGTTCGAACATGTATCTGCATTCGTGTTTAGTTATCAAACTCAAATTAAATTCGAAGACGTCAATTATGATCAAATTATTCACAAGAAATTCAAAAAAAAAATTTTTTCTCTAAAGACAAATAACTTATCAAGGAATATTCATTCAACACTTACTTTTACTAAAAAGTTTCGTTGCATTTGGAAATATGAAAAAATTCTGTGAGTTTATATAGGATACGCCTTTTATAGGTTTAAATTTAAACCATCTCATATTTCGAATCTGGCAATACTTATGTCACTCTATTCTGTCACAAAATTCAGTAGATTGTCTCTACTGTACGTAATGAATCGATTTACGCATGAACAACTTTGGAAATTTTATTGAAAATTTATTTCCAAAACAGTGCCAATTGGTTGGAACTTGCATGAAAATGTCTTACAAAATTTGGTAGCAGATAAGGACTAACAGTGCCTATTATACGCAAGTTTATTGCTAAAGTTCGTGTAAATTGTTTCATTGTTGATGGTCCAAAACGTAAGCGTGTTAGGTGTACAGTGGGCACATACGAAAATATCGAAGCTGTAGCTGAGAGTCTGTATAAGAATCCATCAGCATCAACGCGCTATCGTTCTCAAGAATTGACCATTTCACGCACCAGTTTAGGTTGAATTTTGCGAAAATATCTCGGTCTGACGCCTTACAAAGTCCAATTGGTTCAAGATATGAAGCCGCATGACCATCAGTTTCATTTTCGTTTCGCTAGATGGGTCAATTAGAAACTGCACGATTGGGTCGATTTTGCCAAGAAAATCAGCTTTTAGAATAAAGCTCAGATTCTTCTTGAAGGGTACGTTAATAAGCTAAATTGCTGCATAAAGAAGGCTCATAAAACCCATACGTAAGCTTACCAGTGACTCCTAGGACGGCATGTGGAGCGGAAGCATTATTGGCTGATATTTCTTTCAAAATGAAAACGGGGCAACTATTACGGTCAGTGGGGACACTTATCGCACCATGATAACCCAATTTGTTGTATCCGCTCTTCATGGTATTGATGTGAACAATGTTTGCCTTCAACAAGATGGTACAACTTGTCACACATTTCATGCTACAAGCGATTTATTGCTTCAAGCATTTGATGGCCATTCAATTAACCAAAATGGTGTTGCCAGGTGGCCAACAAGATAAAGCAGATGCAATTGAGCATTTGTAGGCCAACAGTCGTGGTGCCATTGCCGGGATACGATCTCATACACTCGAAAAAATGGACGATAATTGGTCCGTTCGATATGACGGTATTGTAAAGCCAGCCGCACAAATTGTATTATCCCCAAAAAAAAAAAAAAAAATATTTGGCAAAATTCCAAACCGTTCTTGTTTTATTGTATTTTTAAATTTAAAGTATTAATTGACCCACCATTTAATAGAATTTTATGCATGGGCCGTTTATCAGCTAAGGTGCCAATCTGTACTCATTTGACCATATATCGTTACATATTTGGTCAATTCACATAAGCCGTTGTATCGTTGTATTGAACGTATTGTTGGACAAACATACAACAGTGCATGCTTGTTGTTGATAATTTTCTTGTAAAAATCCGATTCTCCAATTTTTTTTCATATGTTTTTAAAAGTTTTGTGCGGCATTGAACGTTCACAAACAACCAAGTGTATTCAATACAACATACACGACACAAAGGTCGTGTGAATTGACCAATTAGATCTCTGTTTTAGTATAGCAGGTGTCATACGATCCTTAACAAGAGCCAGCCTAGCTGGAATACAATCCAAAATATTGTCCAATTGCGAACAGAGAATCCTGGGTATACGGGAACCTGCAAGCGGCCACTAATGACAGTGTGTAGCTGTCGCAGATATCCCAACATTGTGGTGGGACAGTATCGAGTCCATATCGTATGTATACCGAGACACATTACTGGACGCATTCTAACGAGACTACGTTGAACGATTTTAGATGGTGAAACCATTAAATCACTTGCCTTCAGGCTTACTTATTCAACCATTGGGCTTGAATTCCTGCCCTTGAACTTTAGGAGATATATGTTCTAAATAAGAGCGTCTGAGACATACATTTTAGCATCAAACAAACATTATTTTAAGGAAATTATTGGCATGCAGTATATTCAAAAAACTTAAGCTTAGCAGTTCGAGCAAAATAATCTGACAGAAAATATGGACAGTACCTAAAGTATACGTACATTCTTGCTCTGACGACATAATCATTTAAATTGTTTGATCATTAACGTGACAACATGTCTTACTGACTTCAAATGCATTCGCATTTCGTTTGTTTTTTTCGTTTTTTCCATTTTTTATTCGATTTTTATGGACTTTAAATTATGAAAATTTTTATTTCCGTTGCAATTTTTTACATTTTTTAGTGTCCATTTGTCTACAATTTGTTTCAACTGATGATTGCTTTTGTCTGCAATATTATTCTCTCTCTCTCTCTCTTTGCAAACATTTTATGCCAATGCCAAAAATAATATTGAACAAAAAAGAAAAAAAAAAGTGAGAAATTAAAGAGCAGAAACTGCCAGAGTATTGTTTGGTCAATCATGTGATTGACGTCAATCATTTCTATGATTAAAATTCTTTGTTGGTTTTTATTTATTTTTAATTTTTTTTTTTATTATGGATGGGTTGGGAAAACATAAACGAAAAGTTAGTTTAGAATTTGGCATGTTGTTGTTTGAATATTTCATGCACTTGATCTTGTTAGGCCAATCAGGTGATGTCCAATGGAAGAATAAGGAGAAGAGTCTGTGATCGCAGTTTCATAATATTTCATATATTGTTTGTTCTCATTCTATCCATATATATATTGTCCTTAATTATTAAGGATGTAGGGAGAATGTGAGGACAAATTGCCTTAGAAGGAGCTTGAAAATGGGAGTAGGTCGGTGTGGTTTCCGAGGTTTGGTAAGTGGTGAACGAGTTAATGCAGTGGTCGAGGTCTGTCGTACAGCTCCGGTTGTGAAGAGTGACAGGCGGTTGCAGCTTAAGATAGAGTCGTTGTTGCGGTTGCGTTTTGGCTATTTGCTTTAGTGAAATGAAATGGCCCAAGGTAAGAATGAAGATCATGTTTTAGGAGGCTTAACAGCACATAGAGCAAGGGACTTATTGCGAGAGCCTGTATGCGCGCTGCCGATAGGTGTCAGGTGCCATGACACAAGTGTGAAACAGAAGGGCAGGTTGGGCCCACGAGAAGGCGGTATATAAAAGTTGAATCTTAAGATCCCAAGGCTAATAAGGTGGAAAGCAGCAGATGTTTAGGCTCCTTATTTACTAATGTGAAAGATCAAAAGAAATTCAAGAAGGCAAAGCAGTCTCAGGAGTTCATGTTATATTAAGCTGTGCTAACGACAATGATGCCGGTAGCAAATTATCCCAGGGATATTCCAACACCTTTCAGTGCATCAAAGATCAAGCTAGGAAAGTAGAAGAAGACATCACAGTAACTATTGTGAAATAATGACACAGTGGGAAGAATTGGGGCTATCGTAATGGGAGGAGAAACATGAGTATCTTTTAAAAAGAAGCGACCTGAATATGCGAATGAGTGACCTGAACTGTATAGGTGTGGTGGAAAATACTGAATGCAGGACAGTATTGAAGACATCGAAAAAAATCGAAAACTTTTTGTAGCATTGTCCAACCTTCGTTACCTCGAGATTCTAGTATTTTGTGAAAAGCACTATCTTAGAAGTCGCCGTAGTCTATTAGGTAGTGTGTTGGCTTATTAGACGGAAGGCCAGGATTCGAATTCCCGGTCAGCCATCAAAAACGAAATATGAAAAGAAATATTTCTTTTGCGGCTTCCTCTCCGCAGATTTCTGGCAAAAACTCTGAGAGTAAATAAAATTGTCATGAAAAGTTTCTCAAGAAATCTGTCGTTCGGAGTCGACTTTAAACTGTAGGTCCCGCCACTCATGTATAAAATTAACACACACAACATAAGTGGTGTGAGAAGCTAGGCGGTAATCCGGACTGAAGGGTTGTAATGGCCAATTATGTATGTAAAGCAAGCTCGATAGTTCAGTTGCATTAAGCTGTGCTAACGAAGATGATGCCGACAACAAATTATCCCAGGGATATTCCAACACCTTTCAGTGCATCAAAGGCCAAGCTAGGAAAGTAGAAGAAGACATCACAGTAACTATTGTGAAATAATGACACAGTGGGAAGAATTGGGCCTATCGCAATGGAAGGAGAAACATGAGTATCCTGAACTGCATAGGTGTAGTGAAAAATATTGAATGTATTGAAGACATCGAAAAAAAATCGAAAACTTTTTGCGGCATTGCCCTACCTTCGTTATCTCGAGATTGCAGTATTTTGTGGAAAGCTTTATCTCAGAAGAGTGGACTAAAAGTTAAGTTAAGTCAATTTATACAAAATACAGGCGGTAATTCCATCTAGTCTATATGCTGAGTTAGGTGTATGTCGATAAGTCGTCCTAGTCTAGTAGGTGTATGTTGGCTTATTAGAGATGAGACCACGAATCAATCCTCTAAAATATATTTCTTAGGCGACTTCTCTCAGCAGATTTCTGCTCGTACTCTGATAGTAAAACAAAAATATTCAAGTTGCTTTAAAAATTTGTCATTTAAAGTACTATATAAGTGGGTCCCGCCACAAACATGATACAACCATTCAGTCAGTAATACAATCTAGTTTCTCACACCACTTATGTTGTGTGTGTTAATTTTATTTTTATTTTATAAATGATTTTCTTATTTAGCATTCAAATTAATTAAAATTTCTTTAATATTTTAGGAATTTAAGGAAATATTTTATTGGATTGGTGCACCATCAATCACAAGAAAATTTTGGCAAACTTATTATACAACAAAAGTAAATACAACAACAATTTATAATAATACAGTACATATTGATATATTTTTTAAGAAAATAATCCCCCATTTTTATTGTAATTATTCTTCTTTTATTGTTTATTGTTTATTTGCATGTGGTATTTAAATATTGTTTGTATTCAAGCAGATGAATACAGAAGGGAAATGCTATTGTCTAGACTCTAGAACAGAGGAGAATATCAAATGAATACTCTGAACACAATATTGCACTGTAGTATATGTAGTATATGTATGTATGTACATATGTATGTATGTATATGATACTTGTCTGATGATCTTGTTATTATTGCTGTAGCTGCATGCATCAATGCATTGCCAATAATACTTGTGATATTAAAATCGAATGCTACTGTTCATTACAGTACGTGTGATGTATGTACATCAGATGTACTCGGTGTATAAGCTTATTAAAGTTTATAAATGATGGATGATTGATGTTGAATGGAACTTAATAATGATACTCCTTTCCATAAATGAATGAGAAGTTTATAAAAATTTGTTTGTGGGCGTTGAAACAATGCCAAAAAAGAAAAAAAAGAAAAGAAACCTCATACAGTTTGATTTTAAAAACATTCTCCTCCACTTATTTATAATTTACTAGACTACACTTGAAACCAAGTAATACAGTTTATCACAAAAGAAAAGAAACAAAAAATTTAATTAAAATAAATTGTATTTCATTGTGTGTTTTGTTACCACAAGAAACTACATATGAATTGAATTGAATAATCATTTGAACAAGATTTTTTTTATCGAATTTTTCATTACAATTTCCTTATTTGCGTACAGAAAAAAAATTTTTTTTTTCGTTGGTCTCATGTAGAAAGGCCCTAACTCCAACTTTTTTGAAATTGATTTTTTTTTTGTGTAATTCCAACACAATAACACGAATTTGTGGTGGCATCACAAAAAAAAAAAAAAAAAATTAATTTCGAAAAAAAGTGTGAGTTAGGACCTTTCTACATGAGACCAACGATATGCTTCAGGCTATAGAACAACAAAGAAAGAAAGAAAAAAAATGAATTCTTCATCGTAAAGATAAGGAAAACTTTTTAATTGCAAAGAAATTAAAATTTTATTTTAAGTTGCTTAAATAAATTCCCAAAAAAAAATTGTTGGCTCTCAGCAGTTTTCAGACAAAAAACTCTGAGAGTAAATAAAACATTGCCGCCATGAAAAAAAGTCCATTTTGTAATGTTAATTTGATTAAAAAAGAGTTTTTCTTGTAAAATTTTCTTCCACCAATATTAAATCATTCTTAGAAAGTCTTCTTTAGCCCACCCCCCGACAAATTGCCCTTTCCTTCAGTTCAAATTTATGACATTAACAATGCCAACAATGCTAATTTTTAATTACTGGTTTGAGTATTTATTATAAAACAATCTTAAATTTAATTAAATTTCATCAACTTTTTTTTTTGTTGTAATTAATTATGTTCGCATTCCACTTTATCACTCTTTGTTTGGAAATTTATTTTTCAATTGTCCATAGCACGTGTATTTTTCATCTTCAAACTTATCTTCCAAACAAACAACAAAGGCAACAACATCCAACCAAAATATTTCAGAGAGAGAGAGGTAGGTTTGAATTTGTTTGAATTCTTTGTATAAGTAATGTATGTGAGTATGAAAATGAATATAATATTTGAACGGGCTTAAGCTGTAGATTGTGACAAAAATCGCCATATCTAGCCTTCTTAAGCGCCCGTGCTTGTTGCCGGGAGAGTTCCCGTTATGTAATCCAATATTATTAACAAAAAGTTGGGAAGTCGCTTTGCAGGACTTTATATGGAAAACTACTTCATGAAAAGGGAACTGCACAAGGTAAGCTTAGCTCTTTGCTATGGAATCTTATCGTGATTGAACTACTGGTGCTGTTCAGGCAGAACTCTTGTGAGACAATTGCCTCTACGGATGATGAGGTTCTCACAATTTCGAAAAAATTGTGGATGGGAAGAGGAACTCCACAAGATAAGGTGCTTTCCCCCCTCCTATGGTTTCTTATTAAAAATCAGTTGCTGATAATGTTGCAACAAGTTTGTTGTGGAGCAATTGCTATGCTTCTTACAATGTCTGAGAGATTTGTGAATGCAACTTGTCTAAGGAAAGTTAGCAAGGGGGCGCAGCTATTGGCGGCTTAAGTCTGATTGCTTTGATAATGACACTAAACACGCATACATATGTATACATACATTGGCCATTACAACTTTTCAGTTAGGATTACAACCCAGCTTCTCACACTACTTATGTTGTGCGTATTCATTTTAGACATGAGTGGTGGAACGTACATTTTAAAGTCGACTCCAAGCGACACAGTTTTGAGGAACTTTTTCATTTTCGCTCCGGCTTTTTGCCAGAAATCTGTTGAGAGATAGTCTCCGAAGAAATAATTTCGTTTTATTCGAGATGACTGAGTAGGGGTGTGATCCATGGTCTTACGTCTAATAAGCCAACCTACTAGACTACGGCGGCTATAATGATCCTAAGTATCTATACTGCAATTAGAAGACAACACCAATGTATTATACTGACCCAAACTATCTTCAGATCCAAATACCATCGAGAACTTACGGAATAAAGTAAAAGGGAAGTATCCCACAAACAGCGATAAGCTTTCACAATTACTTCAGGCCGCGTGGTGTGACGTACCGGATTCGGTATGACAGAATGTTGAATGTTGCACCTTTTTTTCCCACACAGGAGGAACATACAAACATACATAATAATAGGGTTATTACAACTCTTCTGTCAGGATGACGACCTAGCTTCTCACACCACATATGTTGTGTGCATTAATTTCATACATTAGTGCCGGGTGATACAGATTAAACTCGACTCCGAACGACAGATTTTTTGAGAAACTTTTCATGGCAATTTTATTTACTCTCACAGTTCTTGCCAAAACCTTGCTGAGAGGAAGTCGCCAAAGAAATATTTTCATATTTTCGTTTTAATGTCCGACTTGGGATTTGAACGCCTAATAAGCCAACACATTACCTACTACACTACGGCGACTCTGACAGGATGAACTCCAATTTTAATTTAAATTAAAGAAAAAGAATTTTAAATAAAAAATCATAATGAAATTCTCCTCTTTAAACCTCCATGTGTCACACTGATGTCCCTATTATTTTTCCCATCACTGTATGCATATGTAAGTATATGCATAGTATTTGCATACCTTTTATACATAATTTTGCTTTTTTCTTCTTTTTTTCTGTTGAGATTTTAATCAAAAAATTTTAATTTTCACACGCACACACGCACATGGACAACAGAACAGACAATTAGACAAATACAACCACAAAACTAGAAAATGGTTACACACACGAATTAAAACTTTTGCTCCTATCTCAGGCCAACAACAATTCAGTAAAGTTTTCGTTTTGTTGGGTTATAAAGCCGTGTTTAAAAATGCAAATAATTAAACCTAAAGAGAGAAGAGAGAGAGAGAGAAGAGAGAGAAGCTATACTTAACATTTTCTCATACTTGAGAAAGAACTCTTATAAAGAAAGAAAAGTACACAATTTTTTAATTTAATTTCAATAAATGTGGACTTATTAGGGAAATTATGCAAACGATTTTCAACCGAAATAAAATATGAGAAGTTGAGTTAAATATTAATTACATGCATGCATACATCCATACATCCATGACATACTTACATTTGCTATATAAACTACGAAATTTGCCTACCTGCCATCAGAATAATTTGTTGTGAAGTGTATAAAAAGGGAAAACTTAATTTGAATTTAATTGTGGATGGACTTTACTAAAAAGAGTAATTAAAAGGTCACGTAATAATTAAAAAACTTTAGTTCTTGTGGTGCCAAAAGAGATTTCTAAGAGTACATATTGTAAGGAATAATTCAGAATACTTTGTGTAATGTAATAGACTAGTAATGGTAGGAGTTTAGATTTATTAACAACAATAAACCACAAATTCTTTAACCACTGTCCACGAATGTTTAAAATTATTTGAACCTCACCACGCTTTAAGTTGGGCTAGTTGTGCTGTCTATTGTGGCCCACCATGTCCTCTATAACAGTCCACAGTTCAAGCTCAGCAGGCGCTCCTCTGGCAGTGATATTCTCTTAGATGAGATTGTTTCGAATGCGGTTTGAGTTGTTTATGAACTCGCGCATAATCTTTTTGGAAAGAAAACGGCATTGTACAAGATTAAGTATTTAAATGTATTGATTGATTGATTGATTGATTGATTGATTGATTGATTGATTGATTGATTGATTGATTGATTAAGATTATTGATTATTGATTAAGTGGTTTCACCATAGATTCCTTAACGGTTTTATGGTAAACTTTGCCAGAGCCAGAATTGGGTCATTTATGAACTCGCGCTAGATCTTGATGGAAAATTTAATGTTGATTTAGGACATTGAATGGTTAAGTAGTTTTATTACAGATTCCAAAATAGTTTCATGACGAATTCTGGTTGATGTTTTAACTCCTTGTTGGCATAAATGTAAGTCAGTGACCTAGAAGTACGGGACACCCCGCCAAACTATGGAGCTGGATGATCATTAACTGATCACAAAATATTATTGAAGAAGCACAGACATGCTTCTTATCCTATACATCTATATCTTATGAATCACAACCATCACAACGAGTTTACTTGAATGGCAACATCTTGATATCGCTAAACGTTGGAAGAATTATTCCTCAGGCATCTATACTAAGGTCTCTTTTGTTCAGTGCTTACATTAACGACCTACCTGACACTGTTGCCGTTCAGCTTCATAGTAGCACTCGTATTGAGAATATCAAATTATTTATAGGCTCGATGAACTGCCAATTTTCACAATGCCATATCACTTCGTGTGGGACTATTTTGCTGATTACATTAAGAGGCCTTAGAACGTTCCTTTGAATATGATATGGTACTCATAGGCCTAGTATTTGTTCTAAAATTAGCTTTTAAACAAGTAGGGCTTTTTCAGATGGATACTGTTAAACAGCTAACAGTGCTCGGTTAAGTGCTAATTTCGTTCTGTTAAAGCCAAATGTGGCGATGCTAAAATTTATGGATTACGTCTTAGATTTTCAAATTCGAATTTATCATGACACACGTCCTTATTTCTTATTCCTGCGTGTAATTTTGTTCGCCGCTTCATTATTATCCGTTTGTGTGGCGTATTTAGAAGAACGAAGGAAAATTGTTGCAAATTATTATCACAATCCAATTGAAATGAGATTCTGATTGTTTTTGAAATTTTAAAGCCTCCCCGTTATAAAGATTTCAAAATCGAAATGTTTTAAAAAATTTCAATAAATTTCCCATAAAATTTCGTCAAACCAAAGCAATAAATTACGCTGGATTTTCTTATCCTACAGTGTACTTGCTATCGTTATTTGTTAAAAACTTTTTCATTAACTTGCCACACACACCTCACACACACACAAAATATTTGTTTCGTTAAACAAATTTTTATTTTCTTGTTTTTTGTTTGTTTTTGTTTTTGTTTTGCTTTCAAGGATATTGGCTTTTAAATATTGACTACACTTTTATTAACGTATAAAGCAAATAAAATTTCCTTATTTTTCTCCCTTTTAATAAGGAATTTCATTGGAAAATGAAAGAAACCAGAAACAAAGAACAAAAAAAAAGACAATCCAATATTAAAGATTCTCGATTCCATTGCTTAAGAGGGGAGGAAATTTGTATTGAAAGAGATACTCAGTGGCACCACAATGCCATGCGATTTATCGAAAAAGTTTCTTTAAGTGTTTCAAAAGCGTGATGATATTTCAACGGCATTTCCTTTTCCTTTTTTGATCAACATTTGAATTTGTGTATGTGTGTGTGTGTGGGAAAATTAATTTCACACTTCAATGTGTTGGTTACAGAAATGAAAAGTATGCTAGAAGAGTCAAAAGAGAGAGAGAGAGAGAGAAAATGTTGTCTTTTAACCAAATTACTTGGCAGATAAAAATAATAAAATTTGAATAAAATTTATAAAATCTGCTCTATTTGGCAGTGGTGTACGTGTAACCAGCGAGAAATAAGCGTGAAAGCATAATAAGAATGCTTTTATAAAAGTTATTAAAAGTCTATCAATTTTGTTTAAAACTCATTGGTTTTGGTGTCGCTTTATAACGAACTTTCTCAGCGATATCACTATGCGGATGGTTAGAGATGGGATCCCAACTTAAACTCAGGGATACCGCAAGGTTCTGTTTTATCTATCGACTCTATTCCTTATTCCTTCTTCATTAACGATAATCTTTTCTTAACTTCTCATTCTATCTACTCTTTTGTAGATGACAGCAATACTTGCCAGTTATATTCGTTCAATGTTAAGTCGAGCCCCTACGAGATTGCGGCAGAAAATGTTGATATGATTGACACTCTCACGTCCGAACTGCAATCAATCCTCGAATGCGAATGAACATGCAATTATTGCCTCACCTGCAATTATGGGTGGTTTACGCTCTTAATGTTCTGGGCATGAAAATTCAGCGTGATGTTCGCTGAAAACAGCACATTCATCATGTATCGAATAAACGATTCAAGTGCTCGGTTTCTTTAGGCGTTGCAAGATATACTTCCGTTCATCTGATCTCCTTACTATTTACGCCACCTATATCCGACCGGAAATGTAATACAACTATCTGATGCCTCAAACTCTATCTTGAGGCTTCTCGATTGCATACAAGACAGGGAAAAGGTGCTCATAAATGACCATAAGGCACCCAACAACTCTGTTGATTCATTGGAGTATTGGGGCAATGTCACAAAGTCTATTTAAAGGCTTATATTCTCTCTTCAGGAGAGGGCGAAGGTGGTCAACTCTATTGATTCATTAGAGCAACGTTGCAATGCGGCTTGTGTTTGCGAGAAAAGGGGACTTGTTTCCGAAAATCGTGTTTTCTGACGTCTTTCTCCCACCGCCCATCCGTTTGTAAACGATTGGCCAGTGAATCGCACATTGTAGAAGTCGTTCCTTAGCCGGATTATCCACATATGAAACTCCTTACCTGCAGAGGTCTTTCTTGTCCCTTATAATATAGAAAGATTCAAATTTAATGTCCACAAACACTACTCCCTCTATCCTTCTTCTCATAACTTATTTTCTTATTTCCAACACAATGCACTGCATGAGTTGGGATGTTGATCTTACATAAGAAAAGTAGTACCTCAGGCTGCAATAACTTGCAATATATTCTACCAAAGTAAGTCGCTGAACTTTGCTTTGGCAAACGAAAGTATTTCATTTAATCACGATCATACTGTTTGAACAAATTGAATATCATTCCAGTTCCTAAGTTGTATGAACATGTGGTTCTTTATTATAATTCTACAAAAATGTTCGAGATCTACCGTGGATAAGTTTGATCATCGTTTTGCCAGATAGCTTTCTCGCTTTGCCATTTCAGTACTCTCTTCACCAGTATTTCCAGGAACCTAGACACAATGTAGTATTCGCCGTAGTCTAGTAGGAAGGGTGTTGGCTGATTAAACGTGAGGCCATGACTTAAACCCCAGATCAGGCATTTCCAACGAAACGAATCATGAAAAAAATATTTCCTCGGCGTCTTCCTTTCAGCAGATTTCTGGCAAAAACTTAGAGGGTAAATAAAAATGTAAATCTGTCGTTCGCAGTCGACTTTAAACTGTACGTTCTGCCACTCAGAGAGTAAATAGAAAATTACCATGAAATGGTCGATAAAAGGGCTTAAAGAGATATTCTTTTGCACCTATTCCAGTGATATGAATTTTTGTTCAGAAAGTGGTCGACATTGGTTTTGTAAACAGGAGCCCATTGCTTTTCATTTCTGTTCAATCATTTTCTAGCTTGGATACGTATTTATAGCTGATAGAGCTGGTTCTCCTTACAGTCATTCCTAAAGAGAACCTTTCTGGCTAAAATCGTGAATCGATCGTATATGTACAGATGGCCCACGTAGTGCCAACTTAGATGAATAGATCCAATTTATCCAAAACATTCCTGGGTAATTTCATAGAGTGAACTGCCAATATCTTCATTCAATGTCTTGAAAATCCTTTTTTTTAGATGAAATATGCTCCTTTATATTTCACTATTCCGGGTAGGTGTTTCAAAATGTGCTCTCTTTCTTTACATTTCTCTTCCAAATTGAAAAAAAACTTTTTCTTTCCTTTCGAGTATCAGTTTAATTTCCTTATTTTTTCGATTTTTTTGTTTCGCTTTTCGGTCGAGTCGAAATATTTCCTCATTTTTTATTTTATTTGCGTTTCTTTTCTTTGTTTCCTTTGTACTTTGTTTTGTTATTTAATACATATTAATGATAACAGGAGTATGCCTGTATGTCTGTGTGTGTGTGTGTATTTCATGAAATATTTTATGGAAGACGAAGTCTTTCTTTCTTTTTTCTGTGGCGAGACTTTGCATACAACGACTACTAAAGATGCCTAAAGGAAAACTTTACACTCTTCGTTGTTGTTATTGTTTTTGTTGTTTTGTTTCTACAAAATTTTCTTAAATTTCTTGATTCATCAGCAACTTTCTTTTGTCTTTCTTATGGTTCCCCTATGAACCATTAAAATGTTCTGTTTGTTGCATGTTTATGGTCGAAACAAATGACGTTTCAGTTTTTTTGTTTTACCACATTACGAGTATCCTGTAGGCACAAGTGTATGTGCAATCACATGTAATACACAATACAAGTGCAAATGCATGTATGTGTAGAACACAACATGTTAATAAAAGAGAAAAAGAGAAAATTTTTTACTTATACTGTCAGTATTTAATTTTTATTATTTTCACGTGCAAGTATTACTCACACATTGGACACACTACACACGCAATAAATGACTAAGATTGTGGTGTCCTATAAGTACGTCGTAGATTTGTATTACTTCCTGAATTGTGTTGAGAATACAATTAGAAGTCGGCGCAGTTTAGAAGGTAGTGTGTAGCCTTGTTAGACGTGAAGTTACGGTTCAAACCCCAGGGAAGTTGATCCTGACTGAAGGGTTGTAAAGACTGTTGTTGAAGTTGTATGATCTTAATGTTTTGGGCTTGAAATTAAGTATGATGTTCGGTGCAACCAGCACATTATTCTAGTGTCGATTGAAGTATTCAAGTGCCTTGTTGACTTAAAATGGTTTACGAAATACTTCACTTCATCTGATCTTCTTAATATTTACATCACGTATATCCGACGGTGAATGGAATATAACTCTTATGTGTAGGCCAGTGACCCAAAGTTTTTCCTAAGGATTCTCGACGGCGTACAGAAGAGTACAGAAGAGGACGAAGGTGCTTATTAATGACGATAGGGTATCCAATTCTATTGATTCATTGCAGCATCGTAGCAATGTATAGCATGAGTTGCACTGTTCTATCGCTACTACTGCGGATTTTGCTTCCCTAGAGAGATAAAGCGACTTGTTCCCGAAAATCGTGTATTCTCATGAAGCACCCGTCCTTCTCGTAAGACAGATCTGTTTGCAGTTGATTGACCAGTGGTTCGCACACTGTATTACAGACATAACACGTTCTTTAGCCGGATTATCCGCATGTGGACCTCTCTACCTGCAGAGGTCTTTCCTACCATTTAAAACCATACTTTCTCTGTCCTCGTTCCCATAACCTACTTACCTAATTTAAACAAAATCCACTGCATGAGTAGGGGCCATCCCCTGAGTGTTGGTCTTATAAAAAAAGTAACGGAACGTGCGTGTGCTTATAGCATACGAAAATAATGCAAATTTTTAACGAAATTCTATTACGGTTAGGTAATCGTTTTCATTACATATCACATGATAGAAATGCTGTCACGATCACAGTGGCCATTTCGTCATGGGAAGACACTTGCAAAGACTTTAGCCCCTATCCAAAGACTTTTGCCGAGGTTATGGGTCTGTTGAAGAGGAGAAAACCGATAGTAACTTTCATTGTCAATGTCCATCTCTTGCGTGGTGCAGATTTAGGTTACTTTGCTCTCTAATCCTTGTCAGCTTAACGATGTTATCATCCATTGATACCAGGGATACTGATCCATTTATTAGACTTTCAGTCTGGTTTCCAGCGTAGTGGACATGTGTTTTAGTGTGCAGCGCTTGCGCTGACTAACTTCTTTAATCAGTACAAGGACTGTGCTTACCTGCGCCATCACATCGTGTGAGTATGCCTGCTCATGTGTGCTTTGCTATCAAAGCTACCACTCCGACCTACCTACCTACCTACCTATATAGGAAAATGCATAGGGCTATTGCATATTTAAGCAAACAGAGTAGGCAACTGTTCATATTTAATTATTTTACACATACTCTGAAGCTGCCGTCTTGCAATTAATAAAAGCGCATGCTGCTTGGCTAAGGCAACAATTGCAGAAATGCTGCGCTGCATTTGGTGCCTCAAAAGTGTTTTTAGTAATAGGCTTGAAAAACTCATTCGTCGATTGCGATTTTCTCTTTTTCAAACGAAACAGCGCTCATGCAGTTCAGCACAGCACTAACTATTCTTAAAGCTAGTCTAATACCAATATGTCTAAGTATTACAAACACTAACACAAAACAATAAGTGTTGCAAAGTGTTAAGTGCATATGATTGTGTCATCAGATATAGAAAACTTTAAAATTCAACTTTTAAACTTTAGAAAATAGAAGAACTTGCTGACTGAATGATTGTAAATAAAAAATAAACCCAAAAAATAATGGAAAATGTCTGGTAATTGTCATTAGCATTTGCCATAAAATGTTATGCAATAACAAAAACAACAAAAAAAAATCATTCATTCATTCATTCACTTTTAATTGAAATAATGCGTCTAATTCGTAACGTCAGGATGGTGTTGTTGTTGTTGTTGTACCACATGTTGTACCACATGTTGTACCGCATGAATATGAATCAAGGCGTCATTATAAAAACATAATAAAATGGAAGTGGAAGCGTTAAAATTTCAACATTTTTTAAATGAATGTCTGTTACGTACTGTAATAAAAATGGGAAATGGGTTAAACAGTGCGTTATAAAATTAAAAAAAAATAAAATAAAATTAGAAAATTTATCAAATCAAAATTAAGTACAAGATATATTAGGCTAAAGCCTAGGTTATTAGACCTGAAGCCTAGATTCAAACATCACAGACAGGTTAGAACAAATGTTTGTTCGGGGTCTTCCGACATATACTTGACTGTCCTATAAATTTCTCATAAAACTTTCTTATGGTATATACTGAATAAAATAAAAAGATTTTCTTAAAACAATAGATACTTAAAACACCACTTTTAAAACTCACTGTACTCTCTGATTAAACTTTACCAACCACAATAAACTCAATGTAAATAAATTTTACGGTATACTCCACTAGCAACTAACTGCACACAACACACTTTATTTTTACCAACAACAATAATAAAGAGGCATAACATTTTGACGTTTTATTTCTCTTTTGTTTTTTTCTTTCTTTATTGTTTTTGTTGTTTCTACGTGATACATTTCAAGCATAAAATCCAGGCATACACTAACAGTTTACCACCATACAACATACAGTGGAGAGTGATCAAGATGATTCGCTTTGTCACACCATGTTTGACACACTTCAACTTGTCGGCTTGTTATTCTCCCTCCATTCTTCGTCCACGAAAAGCACGAATCTTCATAGCAGCGCATGTCGCGGTATCGTTAAACTATCGAAAACGCAAGGAATTTGACTTTTCGGTTTACTCATTCTCACTTCATACCATCACCCATTGTGCTGTACCTCCGTAGCTGTACTCGTACCTTGTCACTGCAGACGCATCATACTACCACCCACACCAAAATCCTTCAGCTCAAAGCATTCATGATCTTCAGCTTCTCGCACCACCTATATTCACCGTCGCGCCCGTGGTCCGATAAATTTTATCACATCAGACTGGCCGGCACCCAATTCCCGCTTTAACGTCATTTTCCGACGCAAAATTCTGAGACACACGCACTCACGGCCAGTATACGAGACAGTTTGCCGCCAGAAATGTTCCTTCCAATAATTCGTTCTTGTTGCAAGATCGTTGACC